>JZKD02S1317895.1:0-11835 GCA_000966675.3 Picea glauca
GGGTGACAAAGTTTGGTTGCACTTGTAGAAAGAACACCTTGCATGACCCCATCTGAAGCTTCGCCCACTCCGTTATGGACCATACAATATCACCAAGTCTGTGGGGGATAATTCTTTTGAGCTCAACGTTCCTCCTTTCCTCGGCTTGCACCCAGTGTTCAACGTGGATCTCCTTCGCCCTTATTTCCCACCATTATTGGACACCTCAGAAGTAGAAGAACAACTGACACCAACAGATCTCAACCCTGACTACATACAACAGACATCCAATGATCATATTGTGGATAGATAGATCAAGGGCACTCAACAACAAATGATCCATCTTTATCGAGTCGTCAAAGCAGGACAGGTCCTGCACCAAGGCAAGTGGCTCACCCGGGGCCAAATTCAGCAGAAATTTCCTCATCTAATGGGAGACCTTAATGCAATGAATACCATTGATTCCTAAGGAGGGATTATTGATCCATATGGATATTGGTGGCCACCCACCTTTTTCAACTGGCTCAAAACAATTTTCTGACAATTTTGGCAATTTACCATTTTTAGCAATTTTAACTTTCGGGGGGCCATTTTGAGGGCCTAAATGAAGGTTTTTCGGTATAAAGATTCTTAATGATATATGAAGGCATTATTTATCCCCAAAAATTAATCTCCTCGATGATACCTTTCTAACGGGCTATCACACGCCTCAAACGAAGATCGTATGCAAAAGTTACGACCCCGGGAAGTTGATGTACTAACTTACCCAAACGAGGCCCACATGACCTTTGGTGCTTCATCTCCTAGGCTTAGGTTTTTGGATGTCTAGGTTTTTTGGCATTATTTCTTATTGTAAAAATTCCTTCAGAGCCTCATTATAACTGGCTTCTAGAAAATGTGCGCTGCCATCACATCTCTTCTCAGAGATAAGCCACCACCATTCCAACAAGCTTGTTTTCGCTGCATTTTACAGTTTCAACTTGTTTCGTTATTGAATAGAAAACTGGTTTTGTTGTATCTCTATTATTTTGTGTTAAGCACCTATTAATAATATGTATTCATTTTGATCTTCTCATAAAATCCAGATCAAAGGTTTTCATCATCGTTTCAAACCTTTCTTCTGATGTTTGTGAGGTTGAAGGTTGTGACTTATCTTGAACGTTGTTCATGTCCCTGTCAGAGTTAGATTTTATCTTTCCTGAAGCCATTAGATTCACTTAAACTTCTATTGCATCATTCATCATATCATCTAATGAAGTAGATATTATTTCCCTGAACAACAAAGAAAAATCACTTTCAGAGGAATCATCATATCTAAGTTGAGAAGCTTTAGGAGGGGGTTTTACTCCAGTGGGAATTAAATTATAGACCTTTATAAATATGGCTGAAAACTCCTGCACTGTTTCATTAGGTGACCTTCTCATGTTGTTATAATGAGTTAACAACTGAAGGTGGTTTTTCTTGTCACCCCACTTTGCAAGAAAATTGTTTTCAAAGGCATCAAAATTTATGATACTAGCTGCTGGCAGAGATCTGAACCACTTTTTGACTTCTCCTTCAAGTCTTTGTGAAAAAAAACTCATCTTTGCATCCTCAAAATCTACTTCTTCTAAGTCTATAAAATCATTGAACCATTCTAGATGCATTTGGTCTGACACACTTCCTTCAACATCATAAAACTTAATCCTTAGATTATACTCCCGGGGCAAATCATGTAACTGAGAAGGAAGTACAAGAGGGGAAAACCTAGATGCCATGACTACTGTGAGGACTTCAAGTGGATGTTGGTTCTGAGTATGGATCACAATAGGTTTGGTAGAGGAAGCTAAAATTAAATCTTGGAACCTCTTCTTATAAAAGATAACTTTGTTCAAACAAGACTCAGATTTAGTTCTGAACATAGTTTGCACATCAAAATCAAGGTCTTCAATGCTTGTTACTCCATATTTGGCAAAGGATATATATCTGTCTAAGCACAAAACTGGGCTTATTTTCTTTTCTTTTCTTTTGTGTACAATCTTCTCAAGATCATACATAGGAATCACTACTTCTAGGTCTGGGTTTCTCCTGGTGTGAATTCTCTTGGGAGCCAGGATTTCTAGCTCGAACTACTTTGTGCTACTGGTCTCTTGTCAATGGAGTTGCAAGGGTAAATCTAGTCTCAACCAATAAGGTGTTTGATTCACTATCACCCTCAGGAATCAAAACTGAAGATTTAAGTCATTCTTTTCCTAGGGAAGATTTCACTTTCGATCCCCGACATCGGCGCTAGAATGTTAGAGCTCTGTAAATTTGTTCAGCTGATAAACAAACGACAAAGGTAACCTACAAACCAACTTTAGAGATAGGTACTAGCCTTCTCAGCTTAGAGAGGGCTCTCTCATGTCACTTGGTGTCTCTTTGTCAATCAATGGCTAGGTTTGTTGTTTTGGGGGGTTTTTATAAATCTGATGGCAAGGAAGGGGAGGGACACTTAGGGCTATGGAGTCAAAATTTTGAAAATGAATGAAAAAAATGACTGGACAATAGAAATATACATAGGATAAAGGCTAAGTGAGGCAATTAATATGAGTTATAAATTGTAGCTTGTAGAGTGTAAGAAGAAAAATAAAACAAGTAACTGCATCATAACATTAATGAAATGAATTCTGAATTAGTTAGGAAGAACTTAACAAAGTTTAAATTGCTTAAGCCAAGAGAATCACAAGATGAATTCATGGCCTTTAAACTATCCAATTTAAACAGAAGACAATTTAAATGCAATTAGAGAACACAAGAAATACATACAAGGAGAGAAGAAAAAACTCATATCACCACCATTAGAATCTTTTCATAGAGACTTCAAAGGCTTCTGTATATGTATTCAATTCAGCTCCAGAAAATTACAATTGAGTTCCGACCAACTAAAATGGTTCCCTTGGACTTCTGCCAACATTAATACATTTGGAACTTCTAATACTTATACAATTCGAGTTCCTTAAGTTAGAAACCAATTACAATATATGAACTGAAANGTAAAAGGTAGGCACATAGATGGATTAAACCAATAAGAAAAAGAGAGGATGAAGCCTTCAATTTGTCAACTTCACATAAATTCTTGTCTCAGAATATCATAAAGAAACAAGAACAACAACTTGAAATCAAAACTTCAAATTAATTCCCACAACAAATTCTTTACTGTATTAATTAACAATCAAGAAACAAATGCATTGCAATATGAATAATGAATTCAAGCATGAAGAAAGAAAAACAGAGTAGAAAAGAGTGTCTAACCATCCATATTCCTTTTCTATTAAGTGTCAAATAGAACATAAATGCCTTTACAAGGAGTTTTGACAAAAAATTCCTCTGGATCTTCAATTTTTCGACCACAACAGAGTCTTTCCTCTGCCTATTTAAAATGTCCACAAAACCCCTGATCCTATCTTCTAGAATGTTCTTAGTGACTAGATCTAGATAGCATCTATCTATTAGGGAGGTTAGCTCAAAAATACCATTTACATTCCAAAAATAGATCATTTCTCAACAACTTAATATCGTATGATCATGCCAGCATTACATTCAATTCTACAAAACAAAGATTAGTTTGATTTAGTCATACATTTCGAGGTATTTTCATTTCACAAGTCAAAACGAGTAGACACTTCCATGTTCCCTGGAAAACATCAAAATTATGATTGTACCAATCTTCATGAAACTTTTAGGATACGATAACAGCATTATCTTTGGCAGTTTTCTATTTGAGCTTTGTGGTAAGCACGACATTATTCGAATAGAGTTTGAAGTTTATTTCTCTGAGCTCTTTGAGTAATTCCCTTTACTATTTTTTCTCCTTCTTGAAACCTTGAATCCTTTCTTGTTGATGAGCACTCCATTGTTCCATATGGGCCTTTTCTCTCTTCAATTGTTTCATTGTCTTTTGGAGTTCCTTGATCCTTTCTCTATCAGTTTTGACTTTAAACTTGAATTCGTGGAACTCTTCAGAAGGTGCAGGATCATTCATATTTATGGAAACCTTGGGTTCTCTTAATTTAACTTGGTATTTAGAAACCAATCCTGAGATGTGTTCTTCATCAGAACTTGCTGAATCCGTGGCTTCAAGCATATCTAATATGTGATCTGAATCTACAAGGTAACCCTTTTTATTTTTAGGGATCTCACTGATACCTTTAGCAATTTCTTTAGCTTTTGTCAATCTAGTTGTAGCTCTTGTTACAGGTCCAGTAGATGATGAAATAATATGTTTACCTTTTTTTGTTGGTTTCTTATGCAATGGAGGTCTTTTCTCTTTTTTCTTGGTACCTGCTTCAACATCTTCATAATGATCTTCTATAACTATGATGTTTTCTTCTTTGATTGAGGGATTGAACATGGCTTTGGACTTCAACCTATATTTGTTGGTAACCCTAGTAGAATTCCTTCTAGAGTTTTGAGACACAGACATACCTTTATTATTTTTCCTTTTGACTGCAGTGCCTTTTTTACTGGTTGAAGGTGATTCATGCTTGGTTGTGGCTTGAATATCAAAATCTTCATTTGAATCTTCTTCCCCTTCAACATCTTCCTCAGAAAACATTTCAATTTATGGATCCAATTTTGGTCTTTTAACTCTGCTATTCCTCGTCACCCTGATATCAAGCATTTCTTCATTAACATGGGTTTCATCAATTGAAATATTTTGTTTCTGTGTAATAGTCTTTTTTTCCTTTGCCTTTCTTCAGTTTGCAGGATTGTGGGTCAAGATTTAAGGATTGCATGAGCTAGTGCCAGGATTTATGTATATCTCTCAGAGAAGACACGACTAGAGTCTTAATTAAGACTTGATGAAACAATTTTCTCTTTGCATTGGAGGAGTGTGACTACACTCTTTTTGAAATCTTTGTCAAGATTTTGAGAAGAAAGTAAGGCAAATTTAAAGGATAATTGCCATTTAGATGCATTAATAACCTAATGTGGTAGATATAAATTAGTGGGAATCTGCCTTCTCAGGTGATATACTTGTGGATAACGATCAGAGTAGTGTGCCATTATGGTCTAATCTAGCTATGAGGAACTCCCTTTCTCCAATTCAAATTTTGCTTATCTGGAAGAAAGAATTGATTGACAAACTCTGTAACTACATGCTCCTTCTTCCACCATCGTTCTCCTCCAACCACCAATCTGCAAGCTTTGGAAATTGTTTGTTCTATAGCTAGCATTAGTAGCTTCCCTATCTCCACTTCGTAACCATCAAAGTTCTGTGCAAAATCCATAGAGACCTGTTCGTCGTAACCTTGGAAAGTGGTGAGGAATTCGAACCAACCAGCATCTCTAAACCTTTGAGCCATATGAGGATAAGCTTCAATAAGTTCAGCACCCTCGGGTTCTAATCTGACCACTTTTCCTCTCCTCTTAGGCACCATCAAAACACAATGCTACAAATTGCATTGCTTGGATTCTAAATATGCTACTTGCAATCTATTAATATATAACTGTTCTCCTGAGAAAACATCTGCACTTAAAATTCAACAAAATTAGGATGAAGAGTGACTGTTTCAAATAATGATCTTTGGTAATCGAATGATTTGAAATGAGTCCTTTGTAGGTACAGAGCAATCCAAGCATGTAACGGTTTGAATCATCAAATGATTCGAGAGCCATCATGGGACACATGCGAACTCTTAGTCCATGATCTGAGTAATCATAACAAAATCTAGGTGTCGGGCGCATATTAAGGCATGATTATATTTGCACTACGGGAATAATGCTATTCCAGTAGTGCTATTAATGACTTAACATAATTTGAATTTGTAAAGTTCAAACAGGCATATGAAGTGACACATCATTCAAAACCATGTCTTTAAACTCCAAACTTAAAGAAATTATCCAAAAATCTAAAACGCAAACCATAACAAGCTAAAAACAATGATTTAAATCAAATGAAAATAGATAATGAAGTGCAGGTAGGAAGGGTTTAGGATTAGGATTTCTCACTAAATAAAAATAAAAATTAGAGACTAATACTGGATCCTTCTGGGGATGGAGTTTTGATAATAAACTCCAAGAACTGCAGACCAATGCATTTTCCTTTGTTTCTACTTCACTAATCTCCCTGCATTTTTCAGTCTTTATTCGCAGCATAACTGTAAAAACAAGTCCATTAGGTGTATGGAGTCTTTATTGAAAAGAAAACCTACTGTACTAACTGAAAACCTGATGAGTCTTTAGAGAAAATAGTGCTTCAAGAATTTCCCATTCACTATGCCTCCAAAAGTTTCCGTGTTGTCTAAATTATGCAGGAGAAAAGTGTTATTGTCCATTACCTTGGCTATTTTGAAAGGACCATACCATAGGTTATCAAACTTACCATGTTTTTTCTTTATCCTCTCTCATGGAATCCCACCTTAACACCAAATATCCTTCATTGAAAATATATTTCTTAGTTCCTTTATCGAATGTAGCCTTGACTTTACTCTGGTGAACAAAAACTTTCTGATTCACATGTTCTCTGACCTGTTGAACTTCAATCATCTGAAAAAATCTCCTTTGGAGATCGTTGGGTTCTTATAACTCTTGTTGTAAAAACTTTAAAACTAGTAGGCCCAATTGAGTTGGAAGAATGGCTTCTGTCCCATATACCATCTAGAAATAAAAGGTCCCAATAGACTTCTTGTTGCTGATACGATTGGCCCATAGGGAAAAATTTAACTTGGAATCCCATGATTTTTTATTTTCTACCAGTATTTTTTGTATAATCCTTATCAGAGTCTTATTGGAAGATTCTGCTAACCCATTCCCTTGGGGGTAATAGGGAGTAGAATGAACCAATTTGATACTATACTTATTGTAGAATTCAATCATTGAATTCTATTTAAAATCATGTGCATTATCAGTGACTAGTTTTTTAGGACAACCAAACCAGGAAAAAATATATCCTTCTAGAAAGTCCATGATTACCTTGTATGTTTCATTCTGAGTCAGAATTTCCTCGATACACTTTGTAAAGTAATCAGTGGCTATAAGAATCCATATATGTTTTCCTGAAGATGAAGGATTGATCTCTCCAATGAAATCCAAGCCCCACTATTGGAATGGTCCATGAGTGACAATTGGTTTTAAAGGCAGAGACATAAGTTTTTACTTTCCAACAAATTTCTAACAGGGTTCACATGCCCTGACCCAAGAAAAAATATCTGAGAATAGAACAGGCCAATAATGTCCTTCCCTAAGAATCTTGAAGGTAGTAGCCTTACAATGGTGATGGCCTCCGCACACACCATGATGTAGATCATAAAAAAATTGTTCAGCTTCTTTTTCATCAACACACCTCAACAAGAAACCATTAGGATCTTTCCAGAATAAGATTTGATCAATAATGAAATACTTTACTGCTCTTAACTTTAATTATCCGAATTTTGATTTATCTAACTCTGGGGGAGATTGAAAATTCAACAGAAAAAATACGATATCTTTGTACCATGGTGAAGAAACATACTTGTTGTTTACCTGTGAATTTGTTTCTTCAATCTAGAAAGAAGAATCTCGTGTCTTGTCTAAAAGATGGTACAACCAAATTGCTTTGCAATTAGATTCTGTCATTAATTTGGAAAGGCCTTGACCTTTTATCAGCTGAGTAGGCTTTATGGTGAGATCATACTCCAGGATTTTTGTTATCCATTTCCCTCTCTTTCCTTCACGGTCAGGCTGAACCAATATTTCTTTGATTTCACTACTTGGGACATAAGCTATGATCCCATATTGAAGGATATATACTCTAAAGGAATTCATAGCCTTTACCAGGGCATACTCCTGTTTCTCCATTATGTCATACATCAATTTAGAGTCTCTGAGGTTTTTTCTAAAGAAGGAGATGGGCTTCTCATATCCTTGCTCATTTATTTGTAGGAGGATAACAGCTATGGTGTTTTCTGATGCAAATGAGAAAATCATGAATCCTTTAGAATAATATGGACTAATGAGAACAGGGGATTGAACAAGAGCCTGCTTAATTCTTTCAAAAGATTCTTTAGCTTCAGGTATCCACTTAATTTATGCATCCTTTTTCAACATGTCAGTGATGTATTTGATAATCTCTAGAAAATTAGGTATAAACCTCAAAAAATTAATTTTACCAATGAAGGACTGAATAGACTTCTTGTTTCTAGAAATATCTATTTGTTTCATAGACTTTACTCTTTCAGGATATATTTTAATACCTTCAGGGGAAACACTATGTCCTAAAATCTTTCCTTCCTCCATGGTGAAGTGTGATATTTTAGGATTAAGTGAAATGCCATACCTTCTACATTTCTCAAAAGTCCGCTTCAAGTGTTGTAAATGTTCTTCATCAAATGTTGAAAATACAGTGATGTTGTCGAGATAAATAACCACAAACCTATATTTTTCACCAATAAAAGAAATATCCATAGCCCTTTGAAATGTGGCTCCTGCATTCATCAATCCAAAGGTCATCTTTTTGTACATAAAAGTGCCCCAGGGAGTGGTAAAAGTTGTTTTCTTTTTATATTCCTCCACTACTGATATTTGATTGTACCCTAAGTATCCATCAAGCATGGAGATCCTCTTTTCTCCTACAACTCTTTGTACAATATGATCCATTTTTGGTAATGGATAATTGTCTTTCAAGGAGCACGTGTTCAAATTCTTAAAGTCTAGACAGAGCCTTATATCTTCGTTCTTCTTCTTGACAGGTACAATGTTGGCTACCCATTATGAATACCTCAGTGGAACTATGATTTTGGCTTCCAATAACCTTTTCAACTCCTTCTTTATTATAGGTAGCAATAGAGGATTAAATTTCCTGGACTTTTTCTTAACAGGTTTAGACCCAGGTTTCATAGGATTTTATTGTTGTATGATTTCTATATCAAACACTTTCAAATCTTCATAAGACCAGGAAAATATATCTGAATATTGATTCATTAACTCAACATATGTTCTTCTCTGTTTCTGTTACAGTTTCTTAGATATTTTGACCAATCTGGGATTTGTATCGGGACTGATGTCGCAGTCCACTACATCCGTTTCTTCTATTTGCATAACAACCTTCCTGGAAACAACCTCTCTAGTGGAACCAAACCTTTAGGCAGATGGTTTGTCTTCATTTCAATGATTTTGTGCCCAACAACAGTATCTTGAAGGACCTCTGCAACATGTATTTTTGCTTCAACATTTTCATCATCCTGATCTATTGAAATGTTAGAAAAATCTTCAATAGTTTTCAAGAATCTTTGAATTTCCTCACCATATTTAAAGACCTGCCAATGTTTTATATTATCTGGTATTGAGGGTCTGTGTCTGACCTCAACTTCAAAATTCAAATTAGGAAACATTGGAGTTTTAAAGTTGCTAGCTGCAAGTGCCAAAGATTCAGCCTACTGATTTAAATTTCTGTGCACAAAAGTAATATTGAATGCCAAAAAGAAATTATCCACATAATCCCACACCTTATTTCTATATTGTTTCAACCTTTGTTGTTTAGTTTGATATATATTTGTGACCTGGTGAATAATTGGTCCTGAATCTCCAAAAACAGAAATCTTATCTACACCCATATCTTTAGCAGCTTTCAGTCATAACATCAAGGCTTTATACTCACTGATTTTATTGGTGGTGTCAAATTCAATTTTATATGACATAGGAATAACCTCCTTGGTAGGATAAATGAAGACAATCCCAGCTCCAGAACCTTCTCTAGAACACACTCCATCAAAATACATTTTAAAACAAAATTATTTTCACTGTCCTCAACTATAGTTGTTGTCTTCCTAATTGATACTTCTACCATATCATCACTCATATGGAAAATAGAAGAACCAAGATAATATTCTACAACATATATAGGATGATTACTGGGGTTTTCATGATCACTTACCAGATAAGACAGTCTCACTTCTCTTTATAATCTCCATTGTTCCCCACCAAAAACAGGTATGGTTTCATAACTAAGATCCATATGTAGAGTACCACCTACCTTCTTGGCCCAAGATCTTGAAAGAAGCATTCCAAATTTTGGTGGTATGTCAGCCACAATAACATCTAATACCACACTTTTCATAGGTAATTNTACCTTCTACATTTCTCAAAAGTCCGCTTCAAGTGTTGTAAATGTTCTTCGTCAGATGTTGAAAATACAGTGATGTTGTCGAGATAAATAACCACAAACCTATCTTTTTCACCAATAAAATAAATATCCATAGCCCTTTGAAATGTGGCTCCTGCATTCATCAATCCAAAGGTCATCTTTTCGTACATAAAAGTGCCCCAGGGAGTGGTAAAAGTTGTTTTCTTTTTATATTCCTCCACTACTGATATTTGATTGTACCCTGAGTATCCATCAAGCATGGAGATCCTCTTTTCTCCTACAACTCTTTGTACAATATGATCCATTTTTGGTAATGGATAATTGCCTTTCAAGGAGCACGTGTTCAAATTCTTAAATTCTAGACAGAGCCTTATATCTTCGTTCTTCTTCTTTACAGGTACAATGTTGGCTACCCATTATGAATACCTCAATGGAACTATGATTTTGGCTTCCAATAACCTTTTCAACTCCTTCTTTATTATAGGTAGCAATAGAGGATTAAATTTCCTGGACTTTTTCTTAACAGGTTTAGACCCAGGTTTCATAGGATTTTATTGTTGTATGATTTCTATATCAAACACTTTCAAATCTTCATAAGACCAGGAAAATATATCTGAATATTGATTCATTAACTCAACATATGTTCTTCTCTGTTTCTGTTACAGTTTCTTAGATATTTTGACCAATCTGGGATTTGTATCGGGACTGATGTCGCAGTCCACTACATCCGTTTCTTCTATTTGCATAACAACCTTCCTGGAAACAACCTCTCTAGTGGAACCAAACCTTTAGGCAGATGGTTTGTCTTCATTTCAATGATTTTGTGCCCAACAACAGTATCTTGAAGGACCTCTGCAACATGTATTTTTGCTTCAACATTTTCATCATCCTGATCTATTGAAATGTTAGAAAAATCTTCAATAGTTTTCAAGAATCTTTGAATTTCCTCACCATATTTAAAGACCTGCCAATGTTTTATATTATCTGGTATTGAGGGTCTGTGTCTGACCTCAACTTCAAAATTCAAATTAGGAAACATTGGAGTTTTAAAGTTGCTAGCTGCAAGTGCCAAAGATTCAGCCTACTGATTTAAATTTCTGTGCACAAAAGTAATATTGAATGCCAAAAAGAAATTATCCACATAATCCCACACCTTATTTCTATATTGTTTCAACCTTTGTTGTTTAGTTTGATATATATTTGTGACCTGGTGAATAATTGGTCCTGAATCTCCAAAAACAGAAATCTTATCTACACCCATATCTTTAGCAGCTTTCAGTCATAACATCAAGGCTTTATACTCACTGATTTTATTGGTGGTGTCAAATTCAATTTTATATGACATAGGAATAACCTCCTTGGTAGGATAAATGAAGACAATCCCAGCTCCAGAACCTTCTCTAGAACACACTCCATCAAAATACATTTTAAAACAAAATTATTTTCACTGTCCTCAACTATAGTTGTTGTCTTCCTAATTGATACTTCTACCATATCATCACTCATATGGAAAATAGAAGAACCAAGATAATATTCTACAACATATATAGGATGATTACTGGGGTTTTCATGATCACTTACCAGATAAGACAGTCTCACTTCTCTTTATAATCTCCATTGTTCCCCACCAAAAACAGGTATGGTTTCATAACTAAGATCCATATGTAGAGTACCACCTACCTTCTTGGCCCAAGATCTTGAAAGAAGCATTCCAAATTTTGGTGGTATGTCAGCCACAATAACATCTAATACCACACTTTTCATAGGTAATT
>JZKD02S1317906.1:0-11834 GCA_000966675.3 Picea glauca
TCAAGTGGAAATATACAACTCCAGAATATGCCACCTAGGAGCCAACCACCATTCTACAACAATTTACTCATCTCAAGCCTTGAGGACAAGGATGTTCTTCAATGGGGAGGGAATGTTAGGGACCTAAATTATTCCGTGTTAAGAATCTTTTAATAATTTGTATTCATTTCGTTCTTCTCAAAAAATACGGATCAATAACCTCCCTAACACCTCACATAGGTAGAATAATATATTTCCATGTAATAAAGGCCAATATTAATAAGGCCTGGAAATAAGGAAGAATAAGTCAAATGTAAGAAGACCTAATAGAAGCTTCCGCTTCTAGAAGGATATTCGCCTATATTGTTCTTTTGGGTAGATAGATTTAGTATAAATAGGAATAGAGGGTTTGAGAAGTTTTGTCTTGAGAATTATTGTAATAGAACGTTGCTTTGCTGAAGGTTGCCCCCTTGAAGAGGCAAGTGAAAATTGTTTCCTATCAATAAATGTATTATTTTAGTGTTGTGGTTTCATCTATTGTGTTGTTCCACTGTTATTCTCTACAATATTTATGTTTTCAGCTATTACAATAGATATGGTACCTTAAAATACATAATTAATCCCAATATGTGAATATAGGTATTGATGTGAAACACATGGGAAACCACTCAATCAATTCCCGATGATGAAATTTCATCTATCGAGCACAAGGTAACCTACTAATGATGAAAATAAGCCTAGGGTGCTATCAAATTTATGTCAAACTCCTAGATAAATGTTTCATAGTCAATAAGAGATGAATGGATACTTTCTACACTTGTGTGAGTAAATAATAGAGATACTGATGACACTGATAATGAATTGAAAGTTGGGAAGGTCGACATGGATAGTCAATAAATATTAGGAATAGTTGACATAGTCTAATGAAAACCCTTGAACATAAGCATGATACAATAGTGATTTGGGGAGAATTCGACACAAAGTGGAATAATGACATAAGTCTGTGACACAAGAGGCATTGAAAAAATATACATGGTGACTAGAAGTGTAACTTGTTGTGGGAGTAATAAACTCAACAATCAAGGTTCATCGTCCTAAGGCCATACTAAAACCCAACTTGTTGATAAGACAACTCAAAACTTGGTGCTTTGTTCAAGGGTGACATAACTTAGGATTGTTTCCACCAAAAGTGAATATCTTTATTCCCCTTCTGTGCCCCCCCCCCTCGCGTTTTTTATAATATTTGATTTTTTGTGTGTTTTTCATGTTATAAAGCTTATAAAATAATAAAATAATGCTAAAATATAGTGGAGGAAATGAGTGTCATGGGACAAGTAAATTAGTTCCAAGTGCATGGAACACACCTATACAAGATGTAGGAAGGATGTGTAGGATATGGAAACTCATTAGGATGTTTCCTCCAAGGATAGGGTTCTGAGATGAAAGAGAAATAGATGTAAAGGAAAATAGTTGAAGATAATGCATAAGTAGTAAGCAGGTTATGGGGAACTAGAGAAGACATTAGGCTCAAAAGTGAAACCAGTGGTATGCGATGCAATAATGTAACTCAAAATGTGTAAATGGGAGCCTTGTGGGACATGGCCAGAAATAGGCTTAGAAGAAGTCACATGGATTCGATGAAAAGTTATGGAGGGGATAAGAGGTCTATTGATCATAGAAAAACTTCATCATGGGTGCCACAATTCCAAACAAGACTCTAACCAGGGCACCCATGATTGGTAGGCTCTACCATGCAAATTGTGACCCTTTAAAATGACAAGAAGGCTTCGTGTCACAACTCGGTGCAGTCGATGCTAGGGGAAAAGATGGAGAAGGAAACTAATAATTCATAATGGATCATGGAAAACCTAACCTATATGCTAGTTTTGAGTCCATTACCTATCATAGTAAATCAATGTGATGAAAAACACCACTTAAATGACCTTAGACCTTTGTCACATCTAAACAAATGCAAGGAAAATATAAAATAACCATGTTATTTGTTAAACATGACAAACTGGCTCATAATAATTGATTAATAATCATTTGAAACTATACAAGAGTGGGTAAAAATATGATATATAGGTGAAAGTATGAATTTTTACCAAGTTGTTTTGAAATTTTTACGAAACCCTTTGTTGAAGCTAAAAAAGATCATGAACTTCAGGACAAGATTTCAAGAGTTTCCACCATGGGATTTCATTTTCATTAGATCCATGTAACTCATCATCCCTTCCTCTTTCATTTGATCCATTTCTTTTCAATTTTCCTTGAAAATTTTGATGATGGGGACCGTTGTCAGTGAAGGGAAGGAATGCCTACACCTTTCCTTCACACATGGTGCTTGTATATAGCACTACACATGATTTTTATTAAGATAATACATATGTTCATGCACCCATTCTCAAGGAGAAACATGAGTACCCCCTACAATTGGCAAAAAATGATTTTAACTTGAAAAATTTCCACTTGAAAATTGTATATGGCTATGGTGTGGTGAGAAATAGAGCACAAATACATTGATAACAATGTCATGGAAGATCTAGAGACTATGAATTCCCTCTTGGAATGTGGATTGATAAATGTTTTTAGCATTCCCAATCTATGTGCACAAAAACATTGTTACAAATGCTGATAGGATACTAGGAATTGGAGCAAGAAACATTCATGATAGACGATGAGCCCCTCAAGATTGAGGTGGAAGAAATATACTTCATTACAAGTTTATCTTGGCACATGGAATTGGTAAAATTAAAAGGAGGTGGTCATGGTGTAGGTGTAATGAAAATCCAAGAATATGCCAACACATGCCACTCTGCAAAAACAAAAAATATGGGCTCCCAAGTCTTTATAAATAACATTGAGGACTTGAGTTTGAAGACAAGACTCCTCATGATAGCTAGAGTGTTTATTTCTATAACGCTTCACTATGGGGTGGTGTTCTTGCATCCCACTATATTTGATTGATACACTAGGATATTAACCGACATGAAGGCCCAACTGACAGGATGCAAGATGGGGTGGAAAAATAACTTCGACTATGATACCATTTTATGTACATTCTTCTTTGAGAGAGTTCCATCGATGAATATGCACATTGAAATCTCCCCACTTGGTATGTGAGATCCCAATATGCTTTGATGGATATAATTTATGTACAGAATTGGAGGGGAGCATGTCACCAATGCATTTGATGATGATTTATTTAATTGGTGGTTCCACCAGGTCATAGCCATCAAAAACTACTCGTACATTTTTAGCCTAGATTTCTAGAGAGATCCAAATCTAACATTGAATCCAAATGCCTCTTGGGGTGATATCAGTAAGTGAAAAATTTTAAAATTTCCAAGTTATTTAATTTTTTATTATTTTTAGACTTATGAGAATGTAAGAGGAATTTTTTTTTGGTGTGGAGTATGACTAACAAAATGATTTGATGACATAGATGTCATATCGGTGTGACCAACAAGATATTTGAGGCATCGACATAGGGGTAGAGGCAAGGAATATCTAGGGGGAGAGGCCCAGAGGGTATTGCATATAGTTCAAAGGAACATGGAGGGATAAACCCATCGGGTACCAATGTCATATATAGAGGACCTCCTCGAGTGCATCCAACATTAGATGGTTGAAGTTCCATGATCTTGAGTATGGATTTTATGACGGGTGGTGAACACCATTTTTTACTACCACAAGACCCATGTGAGATCAGGGCCTAAGGATTATATGTATTTTATCTATGTTGTACTAGATATCTTATATGTATATGTGTATATATATATTAATAAAACTGGGAAATTTTTTATTCAAAAAAGTCTGCAGTATAACCACATAAATAATTCTTACATAGTCTGAGTAATTCCCGTGTATTATAAAAAACAAGTTGTATCATAATACCTTTTACTAGAATTCTAGATGAGAGTTTAGAGTTAAAATATCCCTAGTATAAAAATTCTAAGACAAAGCATAAAAAAAAATATTTTTAGAGCCATTCTTTTCCTGCTCCCCTTCTGAGGTGTCTAGGGGAGAATTCATATCTAGTACCTGTCTAGGATGGTACGGGGAAAATGCAGCATGAGACTGCTGGGCTTGGAGGGATTGGTCTAGAACACAGCTCCACCACCTTAGAATGAATGACATCAAATTATTTTTGTAGCTGTTGGAAGCCTTGCCTCTGTTCTATCAATAGTTACATCATCATTTTCCACTGGGAAGAGGCATTGTTTAATATGAGATGCAACAAATTTACTAAATTTACCAAATCCTCCTATTCCTCCTTTTTCATCTCTCTTCTCCAACGTGCCACACTTGTTCACTGAATCTCCATGAGACCTGTATTTATGTTCTCCCTTTGCGTGAGTTTACAAAGGTTTACCCAAGATTTTTCTGGAACAACTACATAATGAGACACTGCATACATAATAGCCAAGATCCGACAACTTCCCAAAGACATGTCACTTTCCATATTCCTATCCACTGTTAAATATCCTCAGCTTCATGCGAATGGTCACCACCCCTAGTAATGATATAAATCCAACTTCCAATCTACCTTGCGAACCTTAACCTCATGCATGTGAAAATACCAATGTTGGAATACTGAGAGGGGGGGTGAATCAATATTAGTACTTTTAATCCTTTTTAACCACAATGTGTATTTTTTACTTTATGAGTATATTACCAATAACATTCAATATGAGAAGTATACATAAGAAGTGAATAATAAGAAATCACACATAAAAAAAATACACCAATATTTTACGGGGAAACCCAATGCGAGAGAAAACCACAAAATGCATTTCTTATATTGTCAAAAGAAGTACATTCATAGGAAGCACCAACTTCCTTTTTTTCTAGCTAAAACTGGAAGGAGGCTACAACCCCCTAGTTTCTTAGGCCCCAACTTGAAGGAAGCTACAACTCTCTGATTCTCTGGCTCCAACCATAAGGAGGCTACAACCCCCTATGTTCTCCGGACACAACCGGAAGGTGGATACAACCACCTATCCTTTCCCCATCCAACCACCCTGAAATATAAGTGAAAAATAACTAATATTTCCTCAGTCACTCTATCGTTGTAAAAACCATCACTGTAAAACTTGTACCAACAACCTGTCATAATAATCTTCTTAACCAATCAAATATGATCACATAGATATCATGCCCACTATCACAGGTGTATATCTCAAACCATGTGCAACTATGTCTCTCTCATCATGTGCCATACATATACACACAATCATAAACCAAGTGTAGTGAATCCTCACATCAGCCAAGCATCAAACCCTCACTATTATGTAGCCTCAATCTGTACCAATAATTTCAACAACACACCTCAACAAAAATCCCTCAACCATGTACCGATAAATACAAGATATTCCTCAACATATACCAAAAAAAGTGTGCCAATGAAAAACAACAAATATACCAACATTGTACCTCTGTATATCTGTCTCATACATTATGTACCATACAACCAATAATCCAACTAGAGAAAATAATCAATCTCCCATAACCATATCTCAGATAATCACCAACATCCAACTACAAACATGCCTTTAACATACCTTTTTGATCTTGTAGATAGATATATTGTACATGAACACTATAAAACTTCCTACATCCTCTCCTCAGCTTATGCAACCATATTCACTCCTCAAACTTCATATTTGGTAGTGCCTCACGTGATGAAGCTGATTGTCTCACAAGGCCTCGCGTGATAGGATATAGGAAAACCACGGTATGTCTTGAGAGACATTTACTGTCTAACCCATGAGGATAAACCTAATCAGGTTTTTTCATGATCTTCTTGCTTCCTTATGCAACTGTGAAACTTTTTCATCACTCTTCCTTCACTACCTCAGACTTGAACAACTTTAGATGTATCAATGAGTACCTGAAATAAACCTTTCACAATATAGATATTAAATGTGCTCAATAGGTACTAATGAGAGTATCTTGATCTCTTATTTATACTTTTCAAGTTCTTTCCTTTAGGGGCCATATTATTAGGGCTGACCCACTTTCTTATTTCAACTACTTTACCCATAATTAGTAAGCTCACCACTTCTTGTTACAACTAAATTATTTTTAATTATTTTCTTATTTCAACAAATTTACCCATAATTAACTCCTAGTTGCAACTACTTTGACTATTAAACTTCTTGAATACTTTCTAGGAGCTTCTAGAATAATTGAGTTCTTTGTTGACCTTCTAGGGGCTTCTATAATATTCATTAGGGTCCTCCAACTTCACTAAGCCATATCTCCTCAACCGTGAGGAACTACGTGACATAGCACATATCACCGAAAACAGAACGACATGTATTATCCATCTGTGATAGTATTACCTACAAATTAATTGACCTTCATGTATTTATTCCTCATACAAACTTGGGTTCCTTAACCACACCTCTTGGGCTACCAAAATTTTCTACCAGACTAAGGGTTGATATCAATGAAAACCAATCGAATATATCAACAATCTCCCCCTTTGGCATTGATGGAAACATTCCGCACTTTGATGCAACACTGATGGCATAATAATACTTTTTCTCATGCTCCCCTTGTGACCATCACTCCCCCTAGAATCATGCCTCTATTCCTTCTCTTCATTTCCATTCATTCCTCTGATTACTCTCTCCCCCTTTGACATCAATGGAAAAGGGTATCTTCCCTTTGGGGTTGCCCCCCCTGTATATACTATCCTTTAGTTTTCTCCCCCTGTCTGAATTTTCCTTTGGTCTACTCCCCCTATCTAAACTATCCTTTTTCTCATCAATGGTGATTCCTCATGTAAATCTATGACATATATGAAAATAATTCAAAATTCACCATGGGACAAAAACTATTCCAAGTTTCTGTCGAAGATACTCAAAGTATTCCCTTGGAAGCGGTTTGGTGAAGATATACATGATCTATTATTTTGTCCCAACATACCCGACCCCGATGTTCTTCTATGAAACATGTTCCCATAGAAAGTGAAACTTGATCGGAATGTTTTTATCTTGTAGTGCATTGTTGGCACATATTTGATCAAACCATGGTCCTTCTTAGGTTACCAACAAAAAGTACCAAGTAGTCTAAAGTGTTGGAATTTTCATCTTCTTTGGAGAGAAGAAGTCTCACCTGAAGCGCAACCAAGAAAAGAAGATAGGGAAGAGAAAGGAGAATACTTAGGTAGATCTTCAGAATCTTCAAGATTCACCATAGTCTTACGCAAGATGAACTAACAAAGAGTAGATCTGAACCCATTCATAACTAATAGTAAAGACAATGGAGTTGCGACAAAATTTGCAAACAAATATAACATAATGATATTATCGGACATACAGAAGTAAAGTAAAGTGAAAATTCATAACCATAGACATATAATTACACATAATATTTCAAAATTTCAGGTCCTTTCATATATTATCACCAAAAGGTTTCTTAGATACAAGTCATTACTCTGTTACAAGTTTTTCTGGCTCCGAATTGATTCCTTAGAGTTCTATCTATCCTTTTCCCAAAATGGACATTAATTTCAATAACAAAACCTAAATGTAGTGAATGATAATCCCATCTACACCACCACCACCAACAACAACAACCTATTTACAATCATATACATCTTGTATATATAAGCTAATTGGGATTTTCTGGTTTGATACTTCGCATGCTTTCTTGTTCTTGTTCTGTTGTAACTTATTTTTCCTTGCTGGTGTTGCATTGTCCCTCTAACCACTTTTTGTTTCCTCCCTTTCTCTATTTTCCAGATCTTTTGTTGCTTGCACAACTTGCTAAGATAAATTGGGACTGTAGTATTGCTTTCACAACTTATTTTAATAAAAAATGAAGGGCCCAATAGGCTTCGACCACAATCCTTGACTCACCCTTGAGTCAAGTCCCTGGCTCTTCTGTGGCTTCTGGGAGTGCATGTTTCTTTCCTTTATCTTCTATGTTTGTTCTTCTTTCTATTTTTTCTGGTGCACTTTCTTCTTCTGCCTCTTCAAACAAAGGGCCCAACTCTAGAACCAATTCCAAAGCTCTCTTCCTTATCTATTGGAATTTGTCAACTTTATCCTGCCATTTTCTGGCCAACAACGAAGCTTCGACCATGAATTACTAAGTTGCGTCCGTAATGCATCCCTTAGGTTTATACACAACCAGAGAGTTCCAATTTGAATCTGCTGTAGCATCTACTTGGTGCATCTGCAAGTAGGCTTTCTAGACGACTGGTCAAAACTCGCATAACTCTCTCTTAGCCACTGAATGGGATTCATATAACGTGTTTAGCTCATTATCAGTTTGCTAGATTTGGTCAAACATTTCTTGTTGTTCTAGTGGATCCATTGTAGTGGTGGCCTCTTCACCGAGTGACTGTACCTTGACACACAAATCATCCAAAGTCTGGTTGCACCGTGCTATAATTCCCATCCAGTCACTGACCTCTCATAAAATATTTGTACACTTTGCAATCCTTTGGTGCAAAGTTACTCTGGCCTCGTTCCCTTCATTTTCTCTTGCAGCTTCCCAGTTTGCTTCTCTACTTTATGATTTATCTCCCGCATCTATGCTTCCAGGTTCTCTGTGTGAATGGCCAGCTCTGACCATGCTCCCTGGAGTAGCTCAATTTGCTGCTCAGGCTCGCCTGTTGCACTGGATTCAGGCGGTTGTGGTGCTACCTTTATTATCTATGGCCAGGCTTATGCAAGCTTCTCCTGGACTCTTTACAGTTTCTATTGCACCTATATCTTTGCGTATTCCTCTTGTTGTTACACATCAACATTACTCGCTTTGATAAGTGTCGCATGTTGCTCACAAGTGTCGCAAGTGTCGCATGTTGATCGCAAGTGTCAAGTAAATCATACTGTCATGATGACGACACTAAGGAGACACTTAAAATGCCTCAAACACTTGATTTGAAGAAAGAGGAATGGATAACTAAAGTTAAGAACCTCTTGCCACCTAAAAGAAGCATTCAGTCTAAGGTTTTGGGAGAGAGCACTCCCTTATATCACCCTTAGGAGAGCTGGCGCTCCCCTATAAAGTGTTAGGGAGCGTTATAACACCAAACAACCCTTCTAAGGGAGCGCTATGGATTTTTAGAGTGCTGGCACCCCCCTTAAGCCTACTAGGGAGTTCTATAGCACCCTAATGCCCCTTTTGAGGGAGCGTTGTCTAATCTGGGTAGGAGTTGGTCTGTTGAGGAGAATAAGAGGAAGATCTTTCAATCTTGGAAGGCAGTTGCATTCGAGTTCCTGGTTCAACCATGATCTTAGGGAAGATACCTGACTCAAGGAGGAAAATCCTCAACTTACCCTAAATATAACTCAAGAGGTTAGGCCTCTCTAAACCTATATAAGAAGGCTCTATCATGGTGGAAAGGAGGAAGAATTGGAAGCATGAAACCTATGATCTCATAGGAAACATACAGTGAATTGGAGGAAAGTAATCAGTAAAGTTGTTATCGTCCGGATAATGGATCTTTTGAGCAAGGGTTAGACAAAGGGGACTTGACGAAGCTATCGCATTCACATCTACGATTGTAAGTTACTTCTGTCATTGTTCTCATTAATATGACACACTTGGCCTATTTCTTTCTAGTTTGTGTTTAATTGCACATGAACTTGTCTCTGATAGATAAATCCATTTCAAGCTAATATCAATAGAGTAGGAAGTGGTTGTACTATTGTTTGTCTACAGGGCTCATCAAGGAGAAAAAGATTGGAGCTCAACTCGGAGCGTGCAGGGACAAACGCCGATAAAAGGTACTTATTTTCTCTTTCCTCCTCATGCATTAGTTTGTATAGATTTGAAAGGAAGTCAGTGTCCACATTAAGCGTCTTCTGTCTTAAGATTTAAGAGTCTAGCTCTCAAGAGGATATCTACATGTCTGCAAGGATATTTTACTTCAACACTTGTGTCCTGCATGCTTGGGTGAGGATTACTTCCTCCTTTGAAAAATATGCATCCCTTTTGGGTTGCTGGAGACTTTTCTCCAGTTGATCAATTGAGGCTCTGATCATCCCTACCAGTTGTGCTAACGACCACTGAGAAAGGTTGGAAAAAGAAGTGGTGGCCTCTCTAGGTACTCTGACCTGCAGTGGGAGTCCACTAGACCTTGCACAAGTCTCATCCTCAATGCTTATGGGAGGAATGATAACACTTCTTTTCTTTCTAGGAAGAGCTACATCAACTATGTGCACTACTGTGGGTTCTAGAATACTATCTCCATTTTCTCCAGCAATGACGTTGCACTCTATCCTGATGCAGTCTTCGGTTCCTTCTAAACCTCTGGTACTTTTGTATCTTTCTGGACCTCAACTTCTGGGGTTGCACTCCTTTGGATTTGGGGTTTGTGATTGAGGGATGAGGGATTGCACATGCATGAGAAAAATTAAGAATTCATAAGGTGGTAAGTTCTCTCTAGGAAACAATACATCTTACACCGAGTTCACACAACCTTATACTCGGGCTTAGCTGGCAAGTTATGTAATAACTGCTAAGGCCATTCATCATTAACCATGTAGACACAAACTGGAGCTGAATTGTCTGACGAGACTATTTAACATGGTAAATCTATCAGGTGATCCTGGCATTTACTAAACAGGTTGGTAAGGGGTGTGGCTAAATTCATACCTTACTGTTTGAATAGATGAGAATCCTAGCATGAATATTGATGGTATCTTCATGTAGAGCGACTTTATGGTTTAACAGAGTTCAGGTGGGTTACTGTAGTGTTCATAAAGGCTATGAATGGTTTGGGTTCATGTGGCACATGGACTAGGATTGTTTTTGGATTCTCTCTTCCTCCGACCAAAAAGGGGTTCCCATCACATTTAATGACTTTCATTAATAGATTCTTAGCTCTTATGATCCTATGCTGCTGAGTAAGCAGTTCTGCACCAAAACAACACTTAGACAGAAAAATGAAATACATGTCATGGTGCAACAATGCACACTTTGACTTTATTAACCAAATTCAAAGAAATTGCAAAAAATTCAAATCTAACTATTATACATGCTCCTTTGGACTAGAGAAACAATCCTCTATCTTAGTTATGAGAAATATAGGGTTTCAGGCGAGCACTATTCACCCATCTTGGCCAAAGTATACCATCAAGTTGTATGAGTCTAGATACTCCAGAAGGTTGGATCTCCGCAACTATAAATGGTCCCAACCAATGCATGCACACCTTTCCTAGATGTTTCTGGTATCGACTGTCATACAGTAGGACCTTATCTCCTTGCACAAATGTTTTAGTCTTAATGTGCTTGTCATGCCAAGAATTCTTCCTTGCTTTCTCAACTGATTGGTGAAAGTCTGCTAAAAACTTGGTCTCATCAAGTTCTTCCAACTGCATAACCCTCTGCGCGATTGATTCATCCTATGACAAGTGTGTAATCTATGCAATGTATAGACTCGGGGTAATGAACTCTGTAGATACCAAAACCTCTTTCCCATAGACTAGTTGAAATGGAGTATACTTGTGGAGTTTCTTCATGGTTATCCTGTAAGCCCATAAAACTGTTGGGGCTCTATCATCCCAATATTCCATGTTTGAAAAACAACCCTTCGTTAATCCTCTCTCCAGAATCTTGTTAAATGCCTCTAATGTTTCATTGGCTTGTGAATGGTGTTGGATCATGTTTTCATTGATGCCAATGGTTTGATTGATTGATGACATTGATTGATGTCAAGTGATTGATTGATGTCAAAGGATTGATTGACTGATTATTTATGTAATATAATATGTAGTGTCCTTGATGAGAATGCATAAATGAAGATGGATCAATGAGTTGTCATTGATACATGATGAAGATGGATTGATGTGGTTCCATTGGTATATGATGCATTGTTGGAAAAATGTATA
>JZKD02S1317917.1:0-11834 GCA_000966675.3 Picea glauca
AGGTAACCTACCAATGATGAAAATAGGTTGAGGTGTTATTTACTCTAGGTCAAGATCTCATAGAAATGTGTCATAGTTAATAAGATATAACCTACCAATGAGAAGTCAATGGAGACCTTTCACACTGGCATGCGTAAAGGATAAATATACTGATGGTGTTGAGAACAACTTGAAAATAAAAAAGGTCAACATGGACGGTTAGGTAATATAAGGAATGGATGACATAGAAAAATTCCCTTGAACATAAGCATGACACAATGATCACTTGGGAAATGTTTGACACAAATTGGAACAATTATATGAGTCTGTGATAGAAGAGGCAAAAATAGACTCTCCATAGTGACTAGAAGAGTAACAATCCATAATACTAATGAACTCAACAAATCAATATTTATCTTCCTAATTCCATCCTAAACCCCAACTTACTGAGTAGATGACTCAAAACTATGTTCTTTGTTCAAGGGTGACATAACTCAAGATAGCTACTAACCAAACAAAGATATTTATTCTCCCCCCCCCCCCCCCCTCTCTCTTTTTTTATCATATTTAATTTTTTTTTCTTTTTCATGTTATCAAAGCCTAAAAATGAATAAAAAAATTCTAAAGTACAATGGAGGAAACAAATGTCATGGGGAAATAAAACTAGTTCCAAGTGCATGGAACATACCTATGCAAAATATGTAAGTACATGTAGGATATTGACACTCACCGTGATGTTTCCTCTAGGAATAATGTTCTAAGGTGAAGAGGAAAGTGGATAAAGAGAATGCATCATAAATTAGTGGAAAATGGAAAATTGTAGTGGGAACTAGGCTCAAAAGTGAAAGCAGTAGTATGGAACTTAGCAATACAACTCAAAATGTAAAAATGGGAGCCCAATGGGAAGTGGCCAAAAAATAGGTTGAGAATAAGTAATGTGTCTTCAATGGAAATTCATGGTAGGGCTAAGAGGGATCCCGAGCCTATGAAAAAAACTTCAGCATGTGCACCAAAATGGTAAATGGGGCTCTAACTAAGGCACCCACAATTAGTAGGATCTACCACATAAATTATGACAATTTTTAAATGGAAAGTAAGTATATATGTCACAAATAAGTGGGGTTGATCCTAAGGCCAAAATGGAATGGGAAAATGATAATTCACAATGAAAGGTGGAAAAACTGACCTATATTCTAGTTTTGAGACCATTACCTATCAAAACAAATCAATGTGGACCAATGTGATAAAAAACACCACTTAAGTGACCTTAGAACTTTTTCATATCTAAAAATGCAAGTATAATATAAAACGACCACATTGGGTATTAAATTTCACAAAATATCTCATCAAAATGATTAATAATCATCTTTAACTATACAAGAGTGTGTAAAAATTTAATATATAGGTGAAAAATGAATTTTTACCAAGTCATTTTGACATTTTAACCAAACCATTGGTTGTAAATCAAAGTAGACATGAACTTCAATTGGATATTGTAGTAGATTCCACCATCAGAATTTGATTTTATCAAATCTAGGTAACTCATCATCCCTTCCTCTTTGATTTCATCCATTTCATTTCACGTTTCTTTGAAAATTTCATTGAAAGGGACCCCTTTGAGTGAAGGGAAGAAACACTCATACCTTTCCTTCACATGGAGTGTGAGTAGATGGCCCTACTCAAACTCTTATTGAATGAAGGGTTCAAATACTTTCATCTATTCTCAAAGAATAAAGCGAGTGCCCCCCTAAAATTTCAAAAAAATGCTAACTTGGAAAATTTCCTTTGAAAAATGTAGATGTCTATAATGTGGTGACAAAGAGAGCATGAGGAAATTGATAACCATGTCATGGAATATTTGGAGGCCATAAATTCCCTCCATGCTTGCAAGTTGCTAAACAATTTCACCATTCCCAATCTACAAGCACAAAAAAAATGTTACAAACGATGATAGGATACTGGGAACTAGATCAATAAGTATTCGTCCTAGATGATGAAATGCTCAATATTTATGTGGAAGAAATATAATTCGTCATAGGTTTATCTTGACATGAGGCACAAATAAATTTAAAGGGAGGTAGATTTGGTGTAGGTGTATTGAAAATCCAAGAATATATCAACACATATTATTCCACACGAACTTCAAATATGAGCTCCCAATTTCCAATAAATAGGGTTGAAGACTTGAGTCTGAGGATAATCCTCCTAATAATATCTAGAGTGTCTATTTCCATACCACCTCACCTATTTTTTTGCCCATCTGTGTATTGTGGGGTATATTTATTTCATCCTATCGTATTTGATTGGTGCACATGACTCTTAACCAATATGAAGGTCTATCTGACACACTATAAAATGGGGTGACAAAATAGCTTATGTTATGGGATTATACTATGTATATTATTCTTTGAGAAATTTACATCGATGCGTCTATGCATCATACTCCCCCCACCTAGTATGAGGGATCTTATGATGCTTTGGTGGGAAAATTTGATGCACAAACTTGGAGGCATGTGCATGACTAATGTGTCTGGTGATGATTTCTTTGACTGGTGATCCCACTAGATCATAACCATTGATGACTACCCATACACTGACTTGGAGTTTTGGAGATATTGTGGGATAGCACTACCTCCATATGTTTCTTCAGGCAACATTGGTAAGTGAAACATTTCTAATTTTCAAGTTATTTATATTTTATTAATTTTAGATGATATAAAAATACAAGAGGTAAATAAAATTCCCTAATGAGATAGATGTTTGATCACTGAGACAAGAGGTTTATATGGGGAATTGACATAGGGGTAGAGGTTAGGACCAACCCAAGGTAGATGGTGGAAGGGTATTGTAGATATTACAAATGAACCTAAATAGTTTTACCTACCACGTTTGAATGGAACAAATAGAGGACCTTCCCAAGTGTTGGCGCACATACAAAGGAAGGTTCAAGACCTTGGGTTCGAGGTAATTAGTCCAAAAAAACCCTACAGATATCGGCCCTTTCAACATCACCTACAAGTAGGTGAAGTTTCACCAGAGGTACCTTTATGGGCACTATAGGAACCAAGATTCTTCAGTGGTGAGGGAAATAAGGGAGACA
This sequence comes from Picea glauca, assembly GCA_000966675.3. Lineage (NCBI taxonomy): Eukaryota > Viridiplantae > Streptophyta > Pinopsida > Pinales > Pinaceae > Picea > Picea glauca. The sequence continues at coordinate 3,080 of JZKD02S1317917.1, forward strand.
CTCTTTTTCATACCTAAAAGATACTTTTACACACTAGATCCTAGTTAACTTGGCCTGGTTACTTAATTCTATATGCATATCAGTCTATATTCTTGTTGTTTAGTGGTTAAAAATACAATTAAATATATTTCACATGAATCTATCAACAATATCAGCAAAGATAAGCATTCATCCATGGTAAAGGTAGGAATTAACACAATACACACATGAATTAACATAGTACAGACATGAATAACCATTTGACAACATAATTAGACACAGAGTTCTCATGGTTCACCTACTCTTGGGATACATCCACAAAATATTTGTTTCTTTACTAAATTTATGGCATTCTTCTTGTGCTCTGCACTACAATAGAGTTTCAATTTACACTAATTTGCTTACATTGGTGGCTTCTTTACACATAGAACATCCTATAGTCGCAAAAACTACTCATAATTTCTATGGTTCTTCTTCTTCTTCCCTTGAACTTCATGGATCTTTTACATATTTAGGGCCTATTTCTTAGGTTTTCTTTCTAGCCGATAATGAGTTGGCTACCACTCATGCTCGACTGGAGACAACTCATTATGAGCTCAATACAACTCATTCTCGATTGTTTTTCCCCTATTTTTCACTAGTTATTCTTCCTATCCCCCATATTCTTGTCTTTCCTCTCTCTTCTTTCTTGGTCCTCTTGATCTTCTTGATCCTGTACCTCTCTATACCTCATCTCTTCTAATTGTTCCATATCCAACACTTCCTACCCAACATGCCCCCAAAACTCGCCTGTGTCTTGTCCCAAGCCACTTATGCCTGTTTTGTTTTCTCCTCCATGCTTCAGTGAATTTCTGGAGGTTGTCCTTCACTTTATGTACTATTGTTGTGATTTTTTCTTCCTTGTTCACAATTTACTCCATCTTTTGCACTATCATACTAGTCAGTTTGGCCTTGATGTCTTGCGCTACTAATGTCATGATGGTTTGTGTGGTAACTAGTTCTTCTAGTACCTCAAGGGCTTTGTCCAATTGTGGTCGCAAATCCTATTTGATCTTCCGCTATTCTTACTTTAGTTGTTCCACTACAAGGTATAGTTTCCTGATAGCTAGGAGTGTTTTCATTCTTTCAGTTGGTGGGAGAGTATTCACATGCTTAGTGGCTTGATTTGCTTGTTCCATCACAATTTGTGTTTTCTCCTCCAGAACTTTCCGCTCTGGGGTGTTCTTCATCTCTATCCACATGCATGTTCCTTTGTTGCATATCTTTATGCATTCATTTTCTAAGATTTTTATCTTCACCATTGTCGTCTACACAGTCCATTCCCTTTGTGCTCTTTCTTCTGGTGGTATCCTGGGTGTTGCACGCACTTCCAACTTGGTGATATTCTTGTAGAGGCCCTGGATAGCCTCACTAATATTTACTACTTGTTCTTCAACCATGGCTTCTACCACCATCGGTATTTTTGGGATCACCTTGTATAATTTTTGGATGGTTCTATGAACTTTCTACGCTATTTTTTCAGCTTCTTCCTTCTCCTTCAAGGATATGGCAGCCTTTGTTTCATCCTTAGTTTTTTCATTTAAGAATTTCCCATCATGTCCTTTCACTTCACTTTTTTCTATCCTCTCTTTCTCTGCCTACCCCTCTACTTTGTTCTTCTCCTTTTCTGCGAGTTCCACTCGTTGTTCTACTATGCACTTTTCTTGTAGCACAATGGTGTATCGTTTCTATAGTTCCACCTTCTTAGCTTCTGCTTTTTCCAACTCGTTGGTTGTTGTGTATACCCAACATTGGAGTTCTACATGATCCCTATGTGAAAGATATTTAATAATTCCATTGGCATCTGGGATACGACGAGGTCCACGTGACTTAGTCCTTGTAGTTTTTCCTATACTTCAAGGTTTGGTACCCCGATTGTTTATACTGGGATATTGATTACTATATTCTATACTATCAGCTGCGATGATACCCTAGTATGTCCTTCCTCCACTATGCCTTAATGGGTTTTGCCTACTCCTAGCGCCAATTCCAATCATACTGTCTCTATTAATTGTTGTATCCTTGAGCATTGGTCCTGCACCTTCGTTTATAATGCTTATTTTTTATTTATTGTCTCTTCGAGGAATTCTTTTGTGACATCCCTTATTTGGTATCCAATTCTATCCATGTCATCATCTATTAGTGCATAGATGACTTGTGGCTTTTGGGCCTTTTGCTTCTTCCGCACAACTAACCCTATGATTGGGTCTTGTCATTTCCTTCCTATTTTAGATAAGGGATGTGGAGGCTGATCTATTGGCCCTTTTTCTGGTGCATCCTCCTTATCATTACCTTTATCAGTGTTCTATGTACAATTTCATAGAAGTTTCATTTCTACATATATGTGTGGTGTTGCTTTGGTGGTCCCTCCCTGCGTTGTCGTGTCCCCTTATATTGGTACTTTCCAGTCTAGTTCCCAATCCTACATGACCGGTTATATGTCTTTATGGGTTATCTTGTATTTCGTTTGGACCCACTCCTCCCTTGGGTCATTCATAGCTTAGATGTACATATGATTCCTATCTATGCGAAATTCTTCGACTATGCCTCCACCTACTATGGTGACATGCACAGTGCATTCTGGATACTCTGTCGAATTATTTCACCATAGAGAAAGAACTCTATATTGTTTTCCATTTTCCTCCTTTTGTTTGTTGAGAACCATAAATTCTGGTATTTTTCCGCTACACATGGCTTCCTTCTCATACCTAAGAACTGTGATTCCTCTATCTCTACCCATTCTTTGAAGGAAATCAATATCAGGAGCCAGGGGTAGTGAAAATCCATTCCCTTATATTGGGCTTCAACAAATTCTAGTAGGAACTGCTTCAGTAAGAAAGGGGCCCAACTCATTGTAGTGACTTCTACACATTACGTTGTGGAAGCTACTACCCATGTTGGGACTTGATCCTTCCTACATTTTTGTAGTAGTTTTCATGCTAGCATTTGTGTGGCTATTCTAATTATGAGGTCATAAATAGTTGGCGCATCCAGGTTGTGTACTCCTCTAACCATGCAAAACTTCACTCGCATAGCATCTGGTTGTGTTCTTTATGTCTTCTTATCTACAAATAAAATGACAGGGTCTTTCCCATGGATGGGCAGTCCAGTGATTCATGTTATCAAGTCTGTATCAATCAAAATTTTCCTATCCAACTATATGTACCCCCTATGTACATAAGATAGTAGGAGTTTGATGCAATAATTGACTTGATTGTTGTGACCGTAGTGTGGGATGTCAAAGAGGTTAAGGAGGCATGCTTTCTCCAATCCTTTGGACTAGACCTTGACCACCGGTACGCTCTATTGTGTAAGTGGATCTATTTTGAGTTCCAGGTATTCATGAGGTACAAGTTCAGGGAACTTCACCACTTCAGTAATTTCGTGGTTGACATATTTCAGCTAAGGCACCTTCCCTAGCATGTCTTCGTTGATGATGACTTCCTATGGAATGTTTGGAGTCAACATCGTATAATCGAGATGCTTCTGCAGTGTGAATGGTGGGGCTTCATCTTTCCTCAGCGGTATGTAGTCATGAGGAAACCTCATCTCTGATGAGGATGCACCTGGGGTTTCTCAATCTCTAGTTTGGCAACGAGAGCTCTGGTGTGACTCTTTCTTGGTTGCTCTATTGTTTCTCCTCCAGCTTTAGGTGGTGCCATCTTTGTAGTTAACTCAGATTTTGCAGTTGTTATAGCTTTGTATTTATCTCTAACTTTGTGCTCTCGGTTCTTCTTGTAACTTATAAGAAACAATGGCCTCTGTTTAGAAAACCTGACTGATTTTATCTATTGTTTTCCAATTGTGCACTAATCTTCACACCTTTATGCATGTCTCCTCCACCCGTAGTGTGACATGTGCTTGTGGTAATGGCATTTTATTTCCAAATCCATTAGTATATTTTTTTCATGTACGGCCACTCATTCATGCGTATCAGTGGTGTTTTTATTTTACTCCTGGACTTTATGATGGCTTTATGACTGGAACTTATGGCGTCTTTATGCATTTTTATAAATGGTTTTTTATGACTTGTCCTTATCTGTCTGTAACTGTCATTTCCTTATTTTCCGTGCTTGACAACTATCAAGCCACAGCGGATGGTACAATTACTACCACATACTTGGCCATTTATGCATCGGGTTTCCCTAGTTGGTGTGGTTTCCCCTATTTGCATAGTTTCCATTGTTAGTCAGTATGTGNTGGCATTCTTCTTGTGCTCTGCACTACAATAGAGTTTCAATTTACACTAATTTGCTTACATTGGTGGCTTCTTTACACATAGAACATCCTATAGTCGCAAAAACTACTCATAATTCCTATGGTTCTTCTTCTTCTTCCCTTGAACTTCATGGATCTTTTACATATTTAGGGCTTATTTCTTAGGTTTTCTTTCTAGCTGATAATGAGTTGGCTACCACTCATGCTCGACTGGAGACAACTCATTATGAGCTCGATACAACTCATTCTCGATTGTTTTTCCCCTATTTTTCACTAGTTATTCTTCCTATCCCCCATATTCTTGTCTTTCCTCTCTCTTCTTTCTTGGTCCTCTTGATCTTCTTGATCTTGCACCTCTCTATACCTCATCTCTTATAATTGTTCCATATCCAACACTTCCTACCCAACATGCCCCCAACACTCACCTGTGGCTTGTCCCAAGCCACTTATGCCTGTTTTGTTTTCTCCTCCATGCTTCAGTGAATTTCTGGAGGTTGTCCTTCACTTTATGTACTATTGTTGTGATTTTTTCTTCCGTGTTCACAATTTACTCCATCTTTTGCACTGTCATACTAGTCAGTTTGGCCTCGATGTCTTGCGCTACTAATGTGATGATGGTTTGTGTGGTAACTAGTTCTTCTAGTACCTCAAGGGATTTGTCCAATTGTGGTCGCAAATCCTATTTGATCTTCCGCTATTCTTACTTTAGTTGTTCCACTACAAGGTATAGTTTCCTGATAGCTAGGAGTGTTGTCATTCTTTCAGTTGGTGGGAGAGTATTCACATGCTTAGTGGCTTGATTTGCTTGTTCCATCACATTTGTGTTTTCTCCTCCAGAACTTTCCGCTCTGGGGTGTTCTTCATCTCTATCCACATGCATGTTCCTTTGTTGCATATCTTTATGCATTCATTTTCTAAGATTTTTATCTTCACCATTGTCGTCTACACAGTCCATTCCCTTTGTGCTCTTTCTTCTGGTGGTATCCTGGGTGTTGCACGCACTTCCAACTTGGTGATATTCTTGTAGAGGCCCTGGATAGCCTCACTAATATTTACTACTTGTTCTTCAACCATGGCTTCTACCACCATCGGTATTTTTGGGATCACCTTGTATAATTTTTGGATGGTTCTATGAACTTTCTACGCTATTTTTTCAGCTTCTTCCTTCTCCTTCAAGGATATGGCAGCCTTTGTTTCATCCTTAGTTTTTTCATTTAAGAATTTCCCATCATGTCCTTTCACTTCACTTTTTTCTATCCTCTCTTTCTCTGCCTACCCCTCTACTTTGTTCTTCTCCTTTTCTGCGAGTTCCACTCGTTGTTCTACTATGCACTTTTCTTGTAGCACAATGGTGTATCGTTTCTATAGTTCCACCTTCTTAGCTTCTGCTTTTTCCAACTCGTTGGTTGTTGTGTATACCCAACATTGGAGTTCTACATGATCCCTATGTGAAAGATATTTAATAATTCCATTGGCATCTGGGATACGACGAGGTCCACGTGACTTAGTCCTTGTAGTTTTTCCTATACTTCAAGGTTTGGTACCCCGATTGTTTATACTGGGATATTGATTACTATATTCTATACTATCAGCTGCGATGATACCCTAGTATGTCCTTCCTCCACTATGCCTTAATGGGTTTTGCCTACTCCTAGCGCCAATTCCAATCATACTGTCTCTATTAATTGTTGTATCCTTGAGCATTGGTCCTGCACCTTCGTTTATAATGCTTATTTTTTATTTATTGTCTCTTCGAGGAATTCTTTTGTGACATCCCTTATTTGGTATCCAATTCTATCCATGTCATCATCTATTAGTGCATAGATGACTTGTGGCTTTTGGGCCTTTTGCTTCTTCCGCACAACTAACCCTATGATTGGGTCTTGTCATTTCCTTCCTATTTTAGATAAGGGATGTGGAGGCTGATCTATTGGCCCTTTTTCTGGTGCATCCTCCTTATCATTACCTTTATCAGTGTTCTATGTACAATTTCATAGAAGTTTCATTTCTACATATATGTGTGGTGTTGCTTTGGTGGTCCCTCCCTGCGTTGTCGTGTCCCCTTATATTGGTACTTTCCAGTCTAGTTCCCAATCCTACATGACCGGTTATATGTCTTTATGGGTTATCTTGTATTTCGTTTGGACCCACTCCTCCCTTGGGTCATTCATAGCTTAGATGTACATATGATTCCTATCTATGCGAAATTCTTCGACTATGCCTCCACCTACTATGGTGACATGCACAGTGCATTCTGGATACTCTGTCGAATTATTTCACCATAGAGAAAGAACTCTATATTGTTTTCCATTTTCCTCCTTTTGTTTGTTGAGAACCATAAATTCTGGTATTTTTCCGCTACACATGGCTTCCTTCTCATACCTAAGAACTGTGATTCCTCTATCTCTACCCATTCTTTGAAGGAAATCAATATCAGGAGCCAGGGGTAGTGAAAATCCATTCCCTTATATTGGGCTTCAACAAATTCTAGTAGGAACTGCTTCAGTAAGAAAGGGGCCCAACTCATTGTAGTGACTTCTACACATTACGTTGTGGAAGCTACTACCCATGTTGGGACTTGATCCTTCCTACATTTTTGTAGTAGTTTTCATGCTAGCATTTGTGTGGCTATTCTAATTATGAGGTCATAAATAGTTGGCGCATCCAGGTTGTGTACTCCTCTAACCATGCAAAACTTCACTCGCATAGCATCTGGTTGTGTTCTTTATGTCTTCTTATCTACAAATAAAATGACAGGGTCTTTCCCATGGATGGGCAGTCCAGTGATTCATGTTATCAAGTCTGTATCAATCAAAATTTTCCTATCCAACTATATGTACCCCCTATGTACATAAGATAGTAGGAGTTTGATGCAATAATTGACTTGATTGTTGTGACCGTAGTGTGGGATGTCAAAGAGGTTAAGGAGGCATGCTTTCTCCAATCCTTTGGACTAGACCTTGACCACCGGTACGCTCTATTGTGTAAGTGGATCTATTTTGAGTTCCAGGTATTCATGAGGTACAAGTTCAGGGAACTTCACCACTTCAGTAATTTCGTGGTTGACATATTTCAGCTAAGGCACCTTCCCTAGCATGTCTTCGTTGATGATGACTTCCTATGGAATGTTTGGAGTCAACATCGTATAATCGAGATGCTTCTGCAGTGTGAATGGTGGGGCTTCATCTTTCCTCAGCGGTATGTAGTCATGAGGAAACCTCATCTCTGATGAGGATGCACCTGGGGTTTCTCAATCTCTAGTTTGGCAACGAGAGCTCTGGTGTGACTCTTTCTTGGTTGCTCTATTGTTTCTCCTCCAGCTTTAGGTGGTGCCATCTTTGTAGTTAACTCAGATTTTGCAGTTGTTATAGCTTTGTATTTATCTCTAACTTTGTGCTCTCGGTTCTTCTTGTAACTTATAAGAAACAATGGCCTCTGTTTAGAAAACCTGACTGATTTTATCTATTGTTTTCCAATTGTGCACTAATCTTCACACCTTTATGCATGTCTCCTCCACCCGTAGTGTGACATGTGCTTGTGGTAATGGCATTTTATTTCCAAATCCATTAGTATATTTTTTTCATGTACGGCCACTCATTCATGCGTATCAGTGGTGTTTTTATTTTACTCCTGGACTTTATGATGGCTTTATGACTGGAACTTATGGCGTCTTTATGCATTTTTATAAATGGTTTTTTATGACTTGTCCTTATCTGTCTGTAACTGTCATTTCCTTATTTTCCGTGCTTGACAACTATCAAGCCACAGCGGATGGTACAATTACTACCACATACTTGGCCATTTATGCATCGGGTTTCCCTAGTTGGTGTGGTTTCCCCTATTTGCATAGTTTCCATTGTTAGTCAGTATGTGCGTGTTTTTTTTCTTGTGCGGTTCTTCCTATTGTGCAACTTGCCAGCCCTCTTGATAGATTTTTAGTTGATTTTCGTTCACCCTACCTTTCATTGCTACTCCATTAAGTGTTTCTAACTACACAACACCTGCCTCTATCAACCCTTGGATTACATATGGTCCTAACTAGTGCATGATGTTAGCGATATTTCTTGCTAAGGGGGTTGGAGAGAAAAAGAGTGGGTTAAAACCCACTTATCCAAAGTTTCGGGCGATTATGTGCCCTTGGTAAGCCGCGAGCACGACTGGGCGGCCCAGATTTGCGCGGCCAGATCAATGGCACACAGCAATTTCCGGACCCCCCCCGCCCTTCGATCATTAAGCAGAGGGGGGGGGTCTGGGATCGGGGGTGCAGCTTTCCGACGGTTCCGAATAGCGCGCCCGGAACAACGGCAGTAAAGAGCAGCTCGGACCCCCCCCGCCTTTCTACCTTTAAGCGGAGGGGGGGGGTCCGGGATCCCATGTGCAGCTTTCCGACGGCCAGAATCGTAGCGCTCAGATCAACGGCGCTCGTGTAGTCCTGCCCCTCTCAGTTGTCCGGTGTTTAACCAGTGTGGGCCCTCCTCCTGTCATTTCACTCTTTCTCCCGCCTCTCCCCTGCCACCAT
>JZKD02S1317928.1:0-11834 GCA_000966675.3 Picea glauca
AGTTTTATTTGGCACATGTGTCCGAGTTTATATGTTGTTGGAGAGACCTTAGCCTAGTTAGAAATCCTTTACCCAGGTGAAGTTTTAGCCCCAACTTGGGGGTGATCCACTGCTAAGAGTTTATAAGTAGTCTGGTCTAAGCCCGAGAGGAACATGGAAGGTATACACATAGTTGGTGTTCTTTTTACTAAAGATAAGTATCTACTATGTGTTAATTTATGTGTTAGATTTATGCATTTATTCTCATGGTTTTTTCATGTACATTTTGTATCTATATATCTATTATTATTCTACATTAATCTATGTAATTGCAGAGTATTTTAGTTAATTAAATGGTATCCGAATTTGAAATTTTTATGTGGCATTTCCCAACGAGAGTCTGGGGATGCTACAATGTGGTATCAAAGCCCAATTTTCAACACTGATATTGCATGGACCCAATTAGCAGAGCATAGAACTGAAATTTGCAGAGTAAGCATGCAAATTGTTTGACAAAATGTCAGAATGAGGATGTCTACAATTTGTTTGACAAAATTATTGCAGTGAGATGTGGAATAATTCTTAGAAAATTTCACGGGCAATTGAAAGAATAAAGAACATGAATTAAAATCCCTAATTTAAATCTCAAATTGGAAAAATTCGGTCTTGAAAATTGGCCAAATTTCATGTTTATAGAGTGCCAGGGTGAAACTAAGCGAAATTGTGCAAAACCCCCAATTTCCACAGAGGAATTTATGAGTAATTCGATGTACCTGAGTCAAATTACAGGTACAAGGGTAGAATCCATCTGCATAAGGATGAAATTGGCGGTATTGATCTTAGTCATAGATTTCTAATGGTGACCCAAAATAAATATTGAAATTAAGCGGAATTGGGCATTTTTTGGGTATTTTGGAAAAACTCAAAATTAGGCGAAATTGGAAAATTTTTGGTATTTTCCATATGATGACGTCAACATGACATGGGGGCTACATGTCAACCGACATGGAAAATAGATAACATGTACTACCACGGTGGCAAGGCCAAAATGGTAGTGGAAATTGTGAGGTGGCATGAGAATTGGCACCACAGAGGTAGACTTGTCATTCTACCTGTCAGAACCCCAAGCATAGGAAACACGCCAACCCTACGTTGATTTCGGGGAGGGGGGTTGAGTGAGGTTAGGATAACCCAAGGTAGGTGGGGAAAAATACATGGATGTGTGACACGTCGTCTCGACCCTAACCGTGGTTAGGTCTTTTGTGCCCTCCCCACAGTGTTAACATTCGGTGGGGCAGGGGGGCCGAAATGTATCATGGATCGTCGATCCCCGCCAATGCCCTTCAAACGAATACTATTGGATTCCACCAATGTGCAGCTTCACAAGCTGAGGTATATTAGTGTGGGATGGGGCTCACCCATCCCTGCAACCAAATTCAAAGGTGCCACGTAGGTGACCAAGGATGATGGGGCCCGAAAAAATAATTATATGGTATGAGAGTGGTATTTCTCTTTAGTTACGAGGATGGTTGGGAGGTGGTTTCCAAAACCACTATTGAGGAATCCACATACGTCCTTAATTATCCATGTGTCTAAGAGTGGTTAATATAAAACACTACGTGGATGATCCCTTCCCATCTATCCATCGCATATGTTGGGAATGCATGATTGATTTTGATCATTGATCCCTCTTCAGAACGAACGATTGGATTGTAATGACGTGCAACTTCATGTGTGCATGGTAAATGAGTGTGGGATGGNTCAGGAAAGAGTGTCAAATATTGGCAACACATATGGAAGAGACACCTAATGATAAGGTGAAAAGTATTGAAGATTATGCAGTCCTAAAAGAGTTTGAATATGCATTTAAATAAATATCGGGATTGCTACCCAAGTGAGATATTTATTTCTCCATCAATCTGATGCATGGAGTAGCCCCAATGCCCAAGACACCTTATAGGATGAGTACACTAGAATTGAAGGAATTACAAATGCAACTTGAAGAACTTATGAAGAAGGGGTATATTCGCCCAAGTGTGTCACCCTAGAGTTCCCAAGTATTATTTGTGAAGAAAAAGGATGGAATATTGAGACTTTGCACTGACTTCAGGTAGTTGAACAAGGTAACTGTGAATAACAAGTATCCTTTTCCAAGGATAGATGATCTCTTTGATCAGCTGAAAGATGATAAGATATTCTCCAAGATTGATCTTAGGTCAGGCTATCATTAGGTAAGAATTAAAGAAGAGGACATTATCAATACTACCTTTAGAACAAGGTATGGCCATTATGAGTTCACGGTGGTGCCATTTGTGTTATCAAATGCACCAGTTGTCTTCATGTGTTTAATGAATGGCATTTTCAGGGACTACTTAGATAAGTTTGTCATTGTCTTCTTGGATGACATTATTATATATTCTAAGTCTGAGGAAGAGCATGAGAGACATTTGAGGATGGTGTTACAGGTATTGAGGGAGCATTGGTTGTATGCCAAATTGAGCAAGTGCTCATTATACCAGAAGCAAATTCATTATTTGGGGCATGTCATTTCAGAGGAAGGGATAACAATGGATCCTAAAAAGATAAGGGCCATTGAAGGATGTAAAAAACCAAGGAATGTCTCTGAGGTGAGATCATTCATGGGACTTCTAGGTTACTATAAGATATTTATTAAGGGATTCTCAAAGATTGCACACCCAATCACTTCCTTGTAGAAGAAGGGTGTGAAGTTTGAGTGGACATCAAATTGTGAAAGGAGTTTCCAACACTTGAAGCATTTACTAACAAGTTATCCAATATTAAACATTCTTGATCCAAATGAAGACTTCATTGTATGCACTGATGCATGTAAAGATGAACTTGGTGGAGTTCTTAGTCAGAATGGACATGTGGTATGTTATGAATTAAGGAAATTAAAGGAGCATGAAAGGCATTATGTTTCTCATGATTTAGAATTGGTAGCCATAGTGCATGCCTTGAATATGTGGAGGCACTACCTCATGGGAAATATATTTTTGTTGAGGAAAGACCATAGTGGACTGAAATATTGATTTGGACAACCAACTCTAAATGCCAGGAAAAGCAGGTGGTTAGAATTCCTTAGTGAGTAGGACTTTGATATAAAACATATCAAGGGTAAAGAAAACAAGGTAGTTGATGCACTCAATAGGAGAGTGCATGAGATGCATGCTACAACCATTAGAATATACATACTAGATATGAAAGACAAAATTTTAGAGGTTGCAAACTCAAACCTACAGTACATGGAATTAAAGGAAAATTTACAACAAGGTATTTTGCAGTAGAAAATTGAGAATTTTGAGTTAAAAGAGGATGAAATTCTCATGTACAGAGGAAACATTTATGTGCCAAATTTTTAGTAATTGAAAAATATGATGTTAAAATAAATACATAATGTACCTTATGTTGGGAACCCAGGTTACCAGAAAACTGTTACAACTGTCAAAAGCTAATATTATTGGCCAGACATGAAGAAATAAGTTGCTAATTTTATTGCCTGATGTTTGGAATGTCAAAAGGTCAAGGATGAGCATAGAAACCTAGATGGTTTTCTACATCCATTACCCATTCCTAAGTGGAAATGAGAGGTTTTAACAATGGATTTCATCACCAAGTTTCCCAGCAAAAACAAGCAACATGATTATATCATGGTAGTGGTAGATAATCTTACTAAAGTTGTTGATTTTATTCTAGTGAAGTTCAGTCACAAGGCATCCAAGAGAATTTCCTTGAAGTTGGGAATTTTTTCAAAACTGGAAACTTGTTATTATGGGCCATTTGAAATCCTGGAGAGGATTAGTCTTGTAGCATACATGCTCGCTTTACCTACATCAATGTGTATACATAATGTGTTACATGTATCATTGCTTAAAAAGCGTGTACTTGATGCTAATCATGTCATTGATTGGAATGTAATTAAAGTGCAAATAATTTTCATATTGGACCAAAAGATCAAGCAACTTCATAATCGATCCATATGGCTAGTAAAGGTCCAATGGATCTGTTACGTTCCCAAGGATGCAACTTGGGAGCATGAGGATGTTATGCAGGCAGAGTATATGCATATGTTTGAGGAATTTTCAACTTTTGACTATATATGTGTATATACTACACTGAGGAAAATGCATAAATAAGGGGGAGGGGAATGTAATACCCCTAGACGAACCCCACTATAAATATAAATGTAATTGTACATATAGGCTAGTGAGCCAGGACACTTTGGGGCGAGAGTGACTTTGTATGTATTTATTTTGAGGTCAGAGTTCCTGTGTGGTTATTAGGCTAGTGAGCCAGAAGCTAAAAGGCCAACAACCTTATTTTTTGTAAAATGTAATCACAATCATTTTTTTAATGAAAACACATCACTTTTGCAGATCAACCATGTAAAAGAGTAGGGGGGGATAAACTCCACCATAATGGGAAAGGGGGGGGGTAAGAGTCTAGGAAAAAGGGGATTAATCCCAAAGGAATATTTTATTAATATTCCTAAAAATATAAAGTATAAAGTATGGATATTTTGTATATCCTAAGTACCTATGTTGGGAAACGTATTCGATGTGGACCCAAGCTAGTTCCCAACATGACAAGTGCCAATTTGGGATCATACAAATATAACTGGGGGGATTTAGTTATTTTGGCCATCTTTCCATTATCATTCTCACCCCACCACCTCCATACTATTGTCATTTGTACCTTCATGTTGCTAATACCTGTACCTATAGCTATATCAAGACTAGGGTTATCTTTGGAGCTAGACCGAAGAGGCAGGTTGTCAGGCCCGTATGACATTGAAGAAGCGGGTTGTCAGGCTCGTGAAAATTCTCTCTAGGTGAGAGAATTGTTGGGAATTGGTTCCCAAGGTGACAAACTATAGCTACAGGGATCTGAGACTTCTTGTCCAGCTTGTTGCTAAATCCCTGGAAGGGAAGTGGGGTAGCTGAAGGATTGTTGAGCAGAGAAGGGGCACACCTCCTAGGGTGGGATAGGCATGCGTGGAATGAGGGAATATAGGACGTTATTTTGATTTAGCACATGTGTTTGAGTTTATATGTTGCTGGAGAGACCTTAGTCTGGTTAGAAATCCTTTACCTAGGTGCAGTTTTAGCCCCAAGTCGGGGGTGACCCACTACTGAGAGTTTATGAATGGTGTGGTCTAAGGCTAGGAGGAACGTGGAAGGTCTGCATGAATTTGGTGTTATATTTAATAAAGATAAGTATCTAATGTGTGTTAATTTATGTGTTATGTTCATATTTATGCATTTTTTCTCATGGGTTTTTCAAGGACATTATGTATATAAATATTTGTTGTTATTCTACATTAATCTATGTAATTGCAGAGTATTTTAGTTAATTAAATGGTATCAAAATTCAAAATATTTATGTGGCATTACCCAGCTAGGGTCTGGGAATGCTACACCGATGGCCTAGTGCCCTAAATATCGATCCATCTGTATATTCGCCCCTGGTGCATAGTTATATTGAGTACCATTGGTACCCAGTGTGCGATTACTCAACATCCTGATTCCCAGGATATTTGATCAAACTTTGGAGAGTGTGGATTGACATTAAGTGAACTTTATAGCTGTCGATAACTGATGGTACTGACATCCTAGTACTTTTCCACAAGATATGACCATCTTTCAAAAGGATGAGATCAATGGCTATGATCTATTGCGCATGGATAGACTGATTGAAAGTTGACAAGGGTGACCCCCCTACAATTAAATCACATGGGTGTAAAGGGAGGACATGTGTCATCTTGTGGTGATTGAGGGTTCCCCTTTGCATTGGGTTATGAACCATGAGATACCCCCTTCAATTAATCCCCTGATCATATCTCTAGACAAAACAACCTTGCATTCTGAGTGGAATGGAAAAAAGGATCACAACCTCTCACAAAAAACCGACACCAACATCCTGATTAGGATTATAGCGTAACAATAAACTATATAAAGGTTTGTAGCAAAATAGTTTGTGAGATATCTAAAATTATAGAGTGATTACTTGAACCTGGTCCAACACTAGATTGCACAACGAACCAAAGTTATCACTCTTCATGACGTGGTACAAACTCATGAAGGTTATGTGAGTAGTTTGGTAATGCACTATGAACATGAAATCGACATTCTTGAAGCCACCAGTGCCCTTGGATTTGTAGGGTACCCTAAAGGTCTTGTCATTGGAAATGGATTGCACCGTCATGGGTCCTTTGCAATGTTGCCCCATCCACAAAGCTCGCAATAATAAGATATTTCCAAACACAGGAGGAGGAGATTATTTTTAACACAAGAAAATTTTGGAAATGCTACACGATCAGGGGAAATGGAATCATATTTGGAGGAGAAATGTGGCTTTTCATCTATTTCAGGAGCTGAAAGCACTGGATAGAATTAGTGTGTTGAAAGAATATGACTTGTAATAATATGAGTGTGGACCGAAAGAATCATTTTCTAACCTCAAGAGGTTTAAATAAATCTATTCAACTACTAATACAAATCCATAGTCTATCCGCTTCTATTTTCTATTTAGTGAACAATCCAGAGGCTTCTATTTGATCCAACAAGTCACAAAACTCTAACCACATAATATGTTCATTTGTTCGTCATATTTTGCAACACTTAAATAATTGTGCAAATAATTGTTATGTGCGTTCCATGTTTATGAGTGGAATAAATATGAATTGAGGTCATTTTTATCTTGACTGTGTAGAGAATAGTTGATTTGTTTGTAGATATAAGTTAGCTCTTAATGGAATTGGGTTGATGATAAATCAATTTAATATAATATTTTAAAATTTTTAAAATAACAATTAAGTTAAATATGAATGAAATGTGTATTATGTATATTAAAAATTAGTAATTAGTTTCCAAATATTTTAAATATGAAAGATTGAATTTTTAAAATTATTTTATTTACAAAGCAAAGTTGAAATGGTAGGACTTCTTAGGGGCCATGTCCATGATCTGTGATAGGATTATTTCCATGCCAGAGAGTAGCTCAACGACCCTACAACCTTCCAGAATGATGAAGTGGATAGATTCTATGTCCTTGGAGGGATTATAAGATTCAAAGTATTAATTCAATAAATATAATGCAGAGGTAATAATGCACTCCATCATCACCTCTGTAATAAGAAGTGAAAGTTGAGGGCCAATGATATGGAAAAAAAATTCTTTATTTATTTATCTTGATTAAAATAAAAGTATTTTTTACACTTTTCTATGTTAAACATTAGAAATGGAGATAAAATTCAAAGTCAACGCAAGAGTTAATACTCATTCAATGGTGTATCAAATGTTATAGTCCCTTTGACAGGTACTAACAAGATGAAAAGTTTTCATATTTTTTTTGTAAAAAAAAATACTTATGTTACCTTGTGAAAGAAAAAATCTTACATGTCCAAATATACATGTGAGCAAGCCAACTGTTCTTCCACCAAGGTGGAAACCAGAACACAAAGGCATGACATATTTCCATAGTTACATGACTTTGAAAAAAAGACGACAAATTTCAAAATACAACCAGGGGACTTGCCACATGTTCTGCCACTCTCGTGGAAACTAGAATAGGTGGTGACTGGGTGCCTCAACCTGAACCAAAGACAATTGAAACTGAGCCAAAGAATGAACCAAAGACTGAACCAGAGACAGACTTAGGAAAACTACAAAAATTCTTTCCATTGACCCAAAGAAAAAAACCTGAAATAAGTTATGCATGCGGCAAGCCAGGGCCATCGTGACAGAGTTTGAAGATGAAGGTTAGACAACTCGTCAGGTGACGACTCTTCTCATGATCGCTTGAAAAGGAAGCGTAGAGGGCATCCAGGATTTTCCAAAGAGACTCTAGTGGTGTTTTTGCTCGGTCAGGTCCCTCCTCATTTCAAATATCATAACCAGGTGATCGTCCATGAGTAGGTGGGATTCAGAAGCTGAGTGGTAGTCCTCTTGATCTTGGCTCTCCTCCAAGGTGGCAACGACGGAGTTGAAGTTAGAATTTGAGTCCGTGACAGGGTCTTCCTCCATGGAGGCAACTAAATTGCATCCCAAGTGGCCCTGTAGAGGTAAGGCCTCTTATTCTACTATGCAACCCATAGCAACTAACTCCTATAGTGGACTAGTGGTGCAGGTAGCAGGCTGACGCTCCAGGATGGTCGAGGGAAGGAGAGTCAATAATTATTCTCAGTTGGAAGGAAATTATTCCTCCACCGGTTAACCACCTTGGAGATTCTCGGTGTTGGGAGGACGTGTCTGCAGTTAAGCTTGCTCGTACCAATTGAGTCTCGGGAGACCTAAAGGGACCTCATCTGAAATAGGAGCATGAGTGTGGCTAGAGCTCTGAAGGGTCTTGCACTCGCCAATTCTTCCTTGAGGAGCCTGTATGGTCTCCACCTAGCGTATGTGGTCAAGAGGAAGTCCCTAGGCAGTTGTGTCATCCAAAGCTACTGTAATAGGCTAACCCTCAATGGGTCTTGCCCCATTCTCTTGGCATGGTTGCACAGGGCACTAGGCTAGCGAAAAAGATGTAAGAACAAGTTGTGTCTTGGGGCAGGATCAACAGGTGCAAACACCCCATATAACATTTCTAACACAGTGAAAATACCAGAAGGACAATGACATTGATGGATCTGGTATCTATTAGTGCAAGAGTGATGTCGATCTCAAGGATCGTACTGAAGTCAAGAAGCCGAGCCCATGAATCCATTAAGGCTCGGTGCATTAAGGCTTGGCCTTCAAGCATGATATCCATCGCGACTAGACAGGGAGGGAGGGTGGCAGTGAGAGGCTTTAACTGCCCTCCTTATTTCCCCGTCCGCCGACGCATGTGTCCCATGTGGCCCATGTGTCACCCCATCCAAGGATATTGAGGGTGTAATATTAGTCTAGCCAATCTCATCTCTTAAGATAATCAACTATATATGAAATTAGATACAATTGAAAAATACAATTAAATGGATGACACAAAATAAACAAAAGCAATATATTAAACAAAATATGATAGAAATAATGTATCGAAGTATCCATGTTCACAAAGATAAAAGTTAAAATTGTCAAAGATAATAGACACAATTTACTCATATGACCAATGGGTTATAGGAATGCAAGTCTCCATAATAGGTTCATGGTTAGCTATCACCATCTTCCATATCCTCAGATCACCTTTCTTCATTTTGATTTTGATGAATTATTTCCGAGATGCTAACACCAAATGCTTGTATTGTCAATATATATATATATATATATATATATATATATATATATATATATACATACATACATATACAAGTATAAAATCTTTGTAGATAGTATGATCATTGTGTTTTTCAATTTTAAAAAAAGTGACCCATTAAAACCATGTCACCAATATGGTATGTTTAATCTCCATTTTGATACAATTTCACCAACCTACTTTTTATTTTTGTGAATGATATCAAATAATAGGCCGCATTCTCTTCATTTCCCCATGGTAAAATGGCAATGAATACATCACCTAGAGACACAATTCAAAATATTAGTAAATATACATTTGTTTGTATGGAAATTTGGACATTATGGAGGCCACATAACCACACAAAGAGTTTTGTACTTTGTAGGCCAAAGACCATATTGCTTGGTATTAGATGTGAATGGATGTAAAGATTTTAGTGAATCATTAGGCCAACCAAGATGAGATAGATGATGATGCAAGATGTTGCTTCATACTTTGAAGGATATGTGATAAATAAGATCACAAGACATCCTAGATATGTGATGTTACATAGGGTGGAATATCTAATATTCAAAGACAATGCAAAATTTTCATGTTGGTTACATATAAAACAACCCATTAATATAACACACCCATTAATCCTCATGCACCTTCCTTGAAAATATAAGAAACTTGAACATGTTTCGTTGAAACCACAACCTCTCCAATATGCATCTCTTTCAATGTCTGAATATAATGTTTCCTCTTTGGATTAAGTGGAACATATTTCCATTGTTTCACAAATCCATTATTTTGCACTAATCTAGTGCACATCCCTATGCATAAATGAAAAATCCACAGAAAACATATGTACTTTCTATTCTCAATTGCAAAGTTGTCAGCCATATATTTACTCCAAACAGAGTGTAATTCCCTCATGCTAGTCATATTTTCAAAATACCAAGGTATGGATTTATTCATGTTGTTGATCATAACATTCCTAATGAACCAACATAATAAAGATGTTTTTTAATCCAATTTAAATTTTCTACTAAGTACATGTTTCAAAATGTGTTAAATTTAAGGTTTAATTTGCATACAATGGTCTCTTACTTGGGCACCATATTCATTGTTTCATGACCTTCAAGTCCTAAATGCAATTTACAATAGTCAAAAAATTCAAAAGATGATTTTAGTTGGACTATAAAGTGACTCATTTGGTACTACCTAAATGCACATTTTACACAAGCACCCATACCATCATGTTATCCCTTCCATGCCTAGTTTCAAAATAACTCCAAGTATGTCATATTCACACCTCCTTATGAAGCCAAATCAACAAGTATATAGACCATGCCAATGTGAATGTGATCCTATTCTTTCTGATGATTCATAGATTAAATGAAAGCGATGCTAAACAAACAACGTGATCATGTTCATGATGATTGCTAACATAAACATGGTACTTCTTAATCACATTGCAAGATTATAGAATGTGAACTCTACCATCAACATTTACCTGTGCATGACTATAGAATAAATGCACAAATATAAAAACCTGAACATACAAAACAATAAAATAAAAACATAAAACACATAAAACACATAAAATAATAAAACATAATAATATATGGTCATAATGATAGTTCTTTTTTTGTATGTATCTCTATTGAGAAAATGTCTAATTCTTAGCAAAGTATATCATTGATAAGATTTTGCTCAGATCATATACCTCACAAGATTGTTTGAATTGGGAATCTTGCCACTTGGACCTATAAGAGTATTTGATATATTTATAAATTTGATTTTGAAACTTCCCATGATTTTTAAGACATGTATCTCATCCTCAAGAAAATCAATCCTTTTAGACACCACACTTGAAGAGGAGGACATATTCATAGTAACATACTCATATCTCTTCAATGCGTCCATGATGTCTTACAATGTAGGGTGTGCATGATCACTAGGAAAAATCCTTTGGAAGAGTGTCAAATTAGCACATTGATGGAATGCAACATCCCCAATTTTAATCCCCACAAATTATGATGTAATTGTTAAATGTGATTTAGGCTAGTGAGCCGGTATGTTTGGGGAAAAGAGATTGTATGGATTAATATGGCTGAGGGATAAACTATGTAAATGGTACATCAAAATTATTAATGAAATAATAATTGTTGGTTGTGATAAGAGAGGGATTAGAATGATGGGGGGGATATGATTCCACAAGAGAGAGGGGTCCAAGGGTGAAATGTTCATGGGTATTAATCTAACCCACATTCCTGATACTATTATCATTGTGTATAACCTTCTATTTGTTGTTGAGTGTTCCCAATGCCAATCATTAAACTCATTTTAGAGGGTGGGTGTGAGGAGTCACATCCCATATTTATTGGTGACATGGAGCTAAAGTACAATCAAGATTGGGTCTAGCGAGTATTCAATTGGATTGAGGAAAATGAAATTCGTATGGCCAAAGAAGATAGATTTTACATGCAAATTTTGGACACCAAGGGGGGAGTTGAGTGATGGGAAGATAACAAGCCATGTTGTGCTTGAGTATCCATGGTTTGGCTATGTTTTATGTTGGAAATGAGGTCATCATGCCTATGAAATTAGGTTGTTAGCCTAAAGTGCATTTTCATGTTGAGGAA
>JZKD02S1317939.1:0-11834 GCA_000966675.3 Picea glauca
CTTATCACTTCTTCCTTCTGTTGCCATCTGTCCTCCACTCCATCTCTCTCTTCCGCCCATCACATCGCCCGCTCTCCCTCCTTGTCTCATTGTGGCACACCTGTCCTCCACTCACCTTTAGGTCACATCCCCTTATCACTCCCGCCTATCATCTACTGCCAAGTGTTCTACCGCTCACCTCCATCTAGGAAGATGGTCCCCATCCCACCTACTACCGCGACCTTTCTTCTTCCCCCACATCATCACCCCGTGCCACTTCAACTCTGTCCTGTCCCAGCGCAACACCTACGTTTTTCGTCGCCCGCACTTTCCCAATCACCTTCCATCTTCCACGCTTTTCCATATGGTCGTCTCTCGTCTCACCTCCATGTCGATCGTGCCATCGTCCCCGCCAGATCCTTGTCCACGTCTGCCAACGAAGCAGCAAACAACCAAGGGAAAACCGCCACGTCCTTTAGATGTAGAGTTCACTTGGAACTCTCTGATCCCGAGGAAGCAGTTATTAAAATAGGTGGTGGTGTTTGAACATCATTTCTACCATAAATGGTAAGCCTGAGAAGGGATTGTCAGCCAGTTAGCTCAGTTGCAGAACCTTCCTGAAATACGATTGCGTCTGACAGAGTTCGCTTCTGACAAAAGACTACATGGGCAGTCTGACCAATGTCTGCATGCGCAGCCTGACAAAGAAACTCACCAACGCAAAGCCTTAAAATCATGACATGATCGCGCCTTCAATAGTGTGAGCCAGTTCTAAGTATTTGTAGGCATTTTTTCCATTTTGGTTAGTGTCGATGGTAGAGTTGCACTCTTGGATTGTAAAGTTTTAATGAACTCTCTGGTTATCTGGTTATGTATATGCATTTGAAACTTCTTGTTTAATGACAATCAGCTTTATTACTCCCTCTTGTTTCCCTCTGATGATGAAAGAGTTCATGATTGACTGATTCACTTGAATCATTATGGCTGCATTATGATAAAAGATTGATTATAGTGTTGTTATAATCCCTTTCAGTTTCTTTGAGATTTAAATTCGAGAATTTCTTGTGTTTAAATCGTTCCTCCTTGGGCTGTTGAAAGATCTGATGTCCTCAGCAGACCTATACACTTTCTCACCAAATTCTTCCTCTTACTCACCCTTACTACAACCTACTGTCTAAAGTTAAAACTAAGACTTCACCTGTTCATGCATATCAGTCTAGTTTTCTGAGTTAAGACAATATTTTCCTCAGATTGCGCCCATTTGACCCCTTTTTATAACCAACCTCGAGACATACAAACTGATGGGTATTATTCTTACCTCTACCGCAATCTAGGGGTGACTTCTAGTGCTAACATAACCCTCCTGGAAAATTCTTAGGTTGAATGGTGAAGTTATGGCCCTCCAAATGAGCAAACCCTCAACTGGTTTGCGCCCTCCTAATTGACTTAAGATCCAATATTTCGACCTATCTTCTAGAGGCCTCCAATTGCTAAAAAAATCATTGAGATGATAGATCAGGGAATGCAACCCCACTGGTGAAGTCTTAAGATGAACTAAGAAGATCTGAGTCACCAAAGGATGAAAACCTCCTTCTACAGTGTGCCCCTCTCTTCTCCAACTCGTGCCACTCTCTAGGAAATAATATGTTGGGAAAACCTCCTCCTGAATAGGTTAGAAATGATGTCTTGGACCATACAAAGAAAACCCATATGTTCCCTTTCCCAAAACACTTCTCTTTATTTCAGATTAAACTGATCTCCTCAAGATGGTGCGCCCTCCTGCTGAAAACCTCCTTAGGTTGCACAATAGTACTCCTCTTCCAATGGATATGACCTCTGTAACACTGTAGAATGGTGTGGGAGTAATGTTGCACCTATGAGACCAAGATTGGATCAAGGAAGGTGGAATATTTCACCACCCAGTTGAGCTTTAGGGATTTAGTCTCAAAACCCTCAAAATTGCTTGTGCTCAAAAGCCCAAATACAAAATATGATAATAATCCAGAATGTCTTAGAGGTGCACCCTTCCTTTATTTTATACTCCCAGTCTATTCTTTTGTTGAGTTAGTTAACCCCTAGGGTTAACTCCTAGCCTTTCTCCACATGTTCTTTTCTTTTATTAAGTTACCTTTTTTCACACAAAGTCAACTCAATAATATAATGTTGTGCTTAGGCAATGGCTTCTAATTTACTTTTTCCCCATGATGCATGAGACTACAATCTAGTGGGGATAGATAGACTATTGACTCTCTCCAAACCTCCTCATCGAGAGGTGGGGGACATTACACATTTTCCATATCCAATTTAATTGCTATACATGATTCTCCTCGAGAATTGTTGGAATGAATTTCCTCCTACACCAGGATAAAGTTATCCGAAATTTGTTTGCCTACCAAAAATCCCCCTTGGTTGGGGATAATTAAAGAGATGAGAAGAGGGATCAACCGATTAGCAATAATTTTAGACATAATTTTATAAGAGACATTACAAAGAGAGATAAGTCTGAATCTGTCAAAAGAAGTCACTCTGTTTTCTTTCAGGATTAACGCTAATAAAGAGGAGTTAGTGGCCCCTCCCCGTCTTTTTTATTTATGGACATATCTAAGTATTCTGATAAAATAAAATTTAATTATGGACCAACATCACTTATACAAGTGTAGAGTAAATCCATCAGGGTCTGGAGCTTTATCCAAATGGAATTGATTGATTGCTTTTTGAATTCGGTCTTCTTCAATTTGTTGATTATGCTTGAGATTGTCCTCTTCAGAGATTTTGATCGGAATGTGAGAGAGAAGTGAGTTACTTATATATTCATCTATATTTCCTTATGAGGTGTATAACTTAGAGAAGTGCCTTGTGGCTTTCTTCTTTATTTTATCAAAATGTTTTATGGATTCTCCCATCTGGGTTTTTATTTTTGATATTTGATTTATCCACTGTCTTGTCTTTGTTTGTCTATGAAAGAAGTCTGTATTTTGATCTCCCGCTTGCAACCATAAGCTTCTAGATTTTAATATCCAAGTGATTTATTCTTCATTTAAGGCTTGAATGTATTCTTTGTGCACCTTTTGCTCCAACATTATTTGGCTTTGTTGTACTTCATTTGTTTCAATATCCCCTTGTAGTTTTTCTAATTGTTGTTTTTTTCCATAACCTTGAGTTGATGTGGCCTCGAGGAGTTTTTTGTCCAAGATTTGAGGGCCTCTTTGAAAAAATTTAGTTTCTGCTCCCAAATGAACACAAGAGACCCATTGATCCATTGACACCAGGTTCACGAAACAATAGGGAAAAACTCTGGGTGATCCATCTAGAGGGGGTTAAACCGAAGCAGAATGGGCCCCCAATTCTTCTGATGTTCAAAGATAAACAAGATAGGACGATGATCTGAGCCCACCCAAGGAAGGATCATAGAAGTAGTTGTTTCAGGAAGAGAAAGAACGGATTTGATGATTAGAAAATGATCAAGCCTGGCAACAATATGATCTGGCCCTACTCTTTTATTATTCCAAGTAAATTGACCTTTGGTGGGAGGAACATCAAAGAGGTCCAAGTCTGAGATAAGATCATCCATTTTTTCCCTATATTGGTCTCTCACTATGGATCCTCCTCATTTTTCTTTTAGGCCTCTTGTAATATTAAAGTCTCCCGCAATGATCAGATTTTGAGGGAGTTTTCCATTTTCTAAATCTAGGAGAGATCCCCAACATTCAGCTTTTTCCAAGTAGTTGTTTGGCATATAAACATTGAGAATTGTGTAGATCATACATGTAGATTTTCTGGAGAGACTTACCATCATCTAGAACTAAGTTTGAATATGATCCTCTAGTGTTAAATCTTTTGTATCCCAGAGTGTGCATAGTCCTCCTGAGGCTCGTCTTGAACTTATTGCTTTTCCTTCCCCTTTTTTTCCAATTTTTTTGCATTTCTTGGAGGGTTTCTTGCTCCCTCATTTTTGTCTCCTGGAGTAGAAGAATTAGAGGATTTTCTACTTTGATTAGCTTTCTTACTTTTTTTTTTCCTTGCTCCCTAAACCTCTACAATTCAAGGAGACAATTTTCATCATTTACTAGTGTCCCCCCCCCCCCCTAGAGGGCTGAGAGGTTGTTCCTTTGGATTGAGTTGTGATGTTTTTACCTAATTTTATCTCTTTTCTTAATGCTTCCTCTAGTGTTATCTGAATTCCTAATTCCTTCTCCCGAAATGTTGTTGTTTCCCTTTTGTTTCTGTTGGATCTTCTTCCTACTTTTTTAGCTGTGGTTGGTTGGGTGACTTCAAATTATGAGTCGCTCTCAGAGTTTTCTTGTTGTTTTTCCTCATGGAGAGTTGGGATCTCTGAAAGGGGATACAATGTTGATTTTAATTGAGATGGATCGCCCTTGTTTAAAATTTGGATTTATTTCACTTTTTCTCTTTTATTTTATTTTTTTGTTCTTCTTGTCACCTTCTTTCATTCCCTTACTGAGATTCCCTATTATCTTCAATATTTTCGTCTAGATTTATTATCCCAACAAACCGATTTTGACAGGATTCTCTTTTCTGTGGGGAGCTAAGTGGGCGATCTCAAGGGTCTGAGGATTTTTTCCTTGCCCATATGGGAGAGTGGTTGATGCAACCTTACCATTGTTTTTTTTCCTTTTCGGTTGTTTCCACTGTTCCTAATTTGACTCTTGTGGTTGGGAATCTTTGGCTTGTGGTCAGTTTTTCGCAAAGTTCACATATTCATGACATGATTTGCACTTGAATGGAATTTTTTCATAATCAATGTGTTGTATATAATACCAATTGTCCAATGTCAATTGAATCACCTCTGCTAACCCTTTTTCCAGATCCACTTCCACACAGAGTATGGCATATGCTTGACTCCCTTCTCGTGGTTCAACACAATCAATATTTTCCCAGTGAGTTTCCAATGTTTCTTAAGGTTTCGTTGTTCCAACAATGTAGAGGAAGGAAGGGGAGTCTAACCCAGACTGGGACTACTAAAGGAATGCCATTTTTAGGACTAAAATTTGGAGTCCATTTGTTGATATACATTCCTCTTGATCCCATGAAACACGTACCACTACGAAATATTAAGTCCCTATCTTCTTTTTTTTCAAAAAGAAAAACAAACAATCCCTTACCACAAAAAGTCGCAGACATTTGTCCCTGGATCATCTTCTTCCGATTCAAATCTATCCATTGATGCATGGCTTTGGGAGAGGGCCATAGAGCATGATTTCTTACAGTCGAAGAGCGAAGGATCAAGTCGAAGATGGATAGACAACCACTTTTGGAATCTCGTCCATTTATTTAACAAACCTAGAGGGGGTAGGCTTAACAAATTTTGCATACGAAGAAATCAAAGCTTGAAAGGAGAACAAATCAAGAGAAGGAGATGAGTTTTGGGGCTCCCCCCCCCCTCTCTGAAGGGGCCATGGACGTGCTCGTTGCATTTGTAGAAACCCTAGATTAGAGCTTCAACCTTCAAACAATGAATCAACGCAATAATTAATTATACAAGGTTAAAATATACATTTTGTATCATAATAGTTATTGGCTTTAGGGGGATGCCTTTGTGTTCAAGGGTTTGGCTTGGGTATGTGATAAAACTTGTTGCAGTGGGAGCTCTGCGATATCAATTCTTGTGGTGAAAAGAAATGGTGAGCAATTAAAAAATGGAGATCGAGAAATTTAATGGGAAAAGTTTTGAGCTATAGAGGCTCAATATGTAAGATCTTTTGGTGGACAAAGATCAATGGATCATTGGGGATCCATGTACTGCACCTAGAGGAACATCAACAAAATAATGGGAAAATTTGGATCATAAGGTGAAGAGAACAATTTGGTTATGTCTCTCAGATTCAATATTATTGAATATGTAAGGGGAAGATACAACCAAGACATTATGTAATAAGTTAGGGTCTTTGTATTAGTCTAAGTCCCTAGTAAACAAACTATTCCCACAAAAGAAGCTATACAACCGAGGATCAAATATGGAGAATTAGTGACAAATCATCATATCACTTTCAATATTTTGGTAAGTCAACTATTATCTATTGACATTAAGATTTCTGATGAAGATAAGTGTATCGATTTATTGTGCTCTTTACCTAAATCGTGGGATATTTCGGTTGTGGCCATAGGTAGTAATGCAACTAATTTAAGTTTCATTGATGTGGTCTCATCCTTGTTGTCAGAGGAGATGAGGCATAAAAACATGGAAATCCAACACACCAATGCCTTATTTGCAAGAGGAAGCTCCCAACAAATAAATATATCTAAGTCATGAAGTGGGAGATCTAAATCCATAGGAAGATATAAATCTCATGGAAAATTTATATAGGTATGTTGGAGATGTGGAAAATAAGGGCACTATAAGAAACAATGTAGATCCAAAAGTATTGAGAGATGGAAGTGATCTGATGATGCTCCTTCTACAGAAGAAAAAACTTCTGCGGGTGAAGGAGGGGATGTGTACTTGGATTCTTCAAGCACACATGCTGATCATTAGGCATGGCTAATTGACTCAAGTGCATCCTTTCATATAACTCTTCACAGGGAGTGGTTCTGAGAATATGAAAGGTATGATGGAGGTGACATTTTTCTAGGAGATAAATCGACAACAAAAATCATAGGATGAGGAAAATTGAAGTTGAAGCTCATGGATGGAAGAATTAGAACACTCCTTGGTGTTCTGCACATCCTCTAAATTGAGTTTTGTAAGAAAAAATGGATGATGTAGGGTAAAAACAATGTTTGAGAAAGAAACCTGCATGATGGTTTGAGGGGCATTGGTGTTGCTGAAGGGAGTTCATATTGGAACTTTGTATAATTTGTTGGGAAACACCATTAGTGACAAGTGAAATAGTTACGTTGTTCATGAGATTGGATTTGAAGAAGAAAAAACTCCTACAGTCTCTAGAGAAAAGACTATGTTGTGGCATCAAATACTAGGCATATTAGTTTCTTGCAAGCCACCAATATATTTCAAAAGAGTTTCTTGCACATAAAGAGGAATGGCCAATGTTAATTCCCTTTTCCTGAACTCTTGAGTATAATCTTGTACATTTTGTCCTCTACCTTGTCTTAGATTCTGCCAATTCATTAATTCTTGTTGCATATATCCTAATGGATAGAATTGCTTGTTTAATGGAGATGTAAACTCATACCAAGAAGATGTCATTTTACCTTTCATATGAATATCTTCCTGAACCTCACTATCCCACCAGACCAGTGTTGTGCCTCCTAGTCAAAGAGTAGCTAGTTGAACCTTGCTCTTTCGTCCACAATTCTTTGAACCCTACAATAGACTTCAATCTATTTGATCCAATTATCTAGTTTTTCTTATTAAGTTCACCATTATACACTGACAAAGGTAATTTGGAATCAATATTTTATGGTTTCCCTTTTTGATATGGAGATGGAGGTGGAGAAGAAGGAGGAGGAGGAGGAGGAGGAGTTTGAGGAGGATCACCATTTCCTTCTTTGTATTTCACTTGACTTGGGCCTTCTCCATTCTTTCTTCATTCTATGTATAACACTTCCACCATGGTTTTCATGTTGAGAAAATCTTGTCAAAATGTCCTTTCAAACTCAGTGAGGCTTTCTTCCTCTTTAGGTTGGACCATTGCTTTTCATTCAAATGTACGTCTCGTACCAATCTTGGGATTGAACTCTTCAAGTGATCCTTCTTCGTGCTCGAGCTTAGACATGGTTAGCATTCAAAACCAACACTTGCAAATCCTTGATCAATCTTGCTCTGATACCAACTTGATATGAAATAAGAGCTTAAATTGACTTTGTTATGCTAACTATAATTTCCCACAACTTTATTAATTAAATGGACTTAATAAAATTTGATGAGCAATTAAATTGATGGAAATGGAGAATAAATAGTAATAATGAAGACAAATAACAAAAAATTGTTAACGAAGTTCACCCCTCATGGGATACATCTCTGAGTACACTTCACATGAGCAACCGATCCATTAGAATGAAGGATAATTCATCAAAATGGCCATCTTACATAAAAAAAATTATCTTCAACCTGCAAAAATTTGTCTTCAAAATTCTTCTAGGAAGACATAAGCATTGTTGTAAACTTCCTTTGGCTTCTTCCTACAAATAAAAAGTCTATATGGCCTTTATTCCCAAAAAATTGTTGCAAAAGACAACTTATAAGCAATTATGGGCAATACATTTCACAAGCGTCTGCCCCCGATGTAGTGGTAAGGCATACATTTTATATGGAAAAGGGTGGGATTCCAATCTCCTTAAACCCGTGAGCCACCTTTTATTGGGGGTCGTTTGCAAGGGATATGATATATACGTGACATTAATTACAAAGTGACATGTGAACCAAATTTAAAACAAATACGGGATTTACCAACTAATTATGGATTTAAACCAAATTTAAAATATGACTCAAAGTGCCACGTTGGATTCCATCACCGCCATGCAAAGTTTTCAGAAGGTGCCATGTGGTCGTCATTCATTGGTCTATGTGGTGCCACGTGGAAGCATTACATTCAACCATATGTTAACTTTCCTTGGTGCCATGTGTCAACTCATCATCGAGCCATGTGTCAATGTGTCACCATGCCACATTTTTTCCTGTGAGTGTACCACATGTCAGCCTTTGAGTGTGCCATGTATCAACCTTTGCCCCCTGTTTTGATTTTAACTTTTGAAGGCCATAACTTTTGCAAACATTGTATGTTTGAGCTCGTTCAAGTTGCATTGGAAAGCTCTTGACGAGCTCTTTTACATGAAAACATTTTCATCATCTTTTGAGACCATCAAATTGGATCGGTTGTGGGAATCCCCTAGATCAGTTAAGGGTGTAGATCATGTGATAAAGGAGGAGTTGGGATAGAGCACGATTTAGAGGGGCATTGTGAAAGATGATAAGGAACATAAGAGTAAGTTCCTCTCTAACTTTGCCCCCTCACATTACTCATCAAATTAAGAGCACTAGCCAATCAAATTGAAGGATTTGCCTACCATGGAATTTACACACAAGAATATAGAACACGCCTTGGGATCAATTTCCCTACGGTTTATTTTTTGACGAAACTTTCTCCATTAATGGAAAAGGTTAAATGTTGGATAGAACATCATATCATATCATGTTTTTGGATTTGTCTAGTGGAGGTCAAGGCCGGGATGATAACAACGTCCGTGGAGGTGCAACACAAGTGCCAATCACTCCTCTAAAGCCTACTTTGTATAATTTATCAATCTGTGAAAGCATATACTTATTCATCCAACGAAGGTGTGTCCATATTGAAGGTGACTTCATCTCCATAAATAAAAGAAAATTTTAGTCATTCTCCCCTCCTATCCGTTGAACTCCGGGACTCTAAGTGCACAATAGAATAAACAAATAATTTATTATTATTAACATTTACGGTTCCAGAGGCTTTTGCCCAAGGTGAGTGAGGAATATTGTCATGTTTTGTTTTTCCATCCATCTAAAGGATGTGTATGATGTCCTTATTGGTCCTAAAGAGGCTCTTTGGAGAGATTTCAATAGGTTAATGTCATACAATGTAATGCCTTTTGAGTAGTAATTTTTAAAGGGCAATGGCGAGTTATTCAGAGGAGAGATATTTTTCTCCTTGATATGTTTCTAATTTGCATAGACATGGCAAGAAATATGCTTTAACATCCATGCTAGATTGGCATTGGGAGATTTCCCTATCGTACAGACTTATATGTTTCATTTCTCTTGAATATCAACAAAAAAACATGAGGTTGTATGCAAGTGTATTTTCAATACTCACATATAATACCAAGAGATTATATGCAATCATATAATCATATTGTCAATACATTCATGTAGCATCGATACATTATATACAATTACATTGCTCAACACCTTTATAGCTGGTCATCAAAACCCAACTAAGATATAAGATAAACAAACTAGGTTGTTCCTCTTGATAACATCATACCCATGCCTCTCAATAACTAATAATTTTTATCCAAACTTCTCTACTTTTTCACAAAAAATTCCCTCAACCTAAATCTCCAAATTGACATGAAAGTTTTCCAAACCATAATTGCAAATATGGGCAATATAGAGTTTTTCAACTCCCTAATATTATTGAAAAAAACACAATACATGAAAATTTTCTAAACCATAATTGCAAATATGGGCAATATAGAGTTTTTCAACTCCCTAATATTATTGAAAAAAACACAATATATTGAAGGGCATAAAATTATAGAAAATATCATGAAATGATGGAAAATACAAATTGGATCTAAATTTTTTGAATTTTTATTTTATTTTATGAATTGAAAAATTTGCATATATTGAAGGACACAAAAATATCAAAATTATGGCTAGAAGATGGAAAATATCTATTGAAATATATATATTTTTTAGCTTTTCTTTTATCAATTTGAAAAGAAGCCAAAATTAAAAACATTACCTTTTCTATAAAAGACGACCCTAGGGAAGGGATTGCCTCATATATTTTTAAAATTAATTTGTTTTAATAATTTTATTATTTATTAAAACTCTTAATATTTATAATAATTTTTATTTCAAATATTTACAATATTTCTTTAAACAAAGAATTATCGTGTCTCTCACTCATAAAAAGTAAGAGGCAATATATTATCAGAAACCATCAAAACATAAAACTAATAAATAATAAAAAACAAAGGCAACATAAGAGGCAATATATTGTCAGACACTTCGATGCTTTCCCTAAACATAAAACTAAATCCTCCAATTTTGAGAGCCGCGCAAACGCCAATCCCGACTTCCAGCTCTTAGAATTCGACATAGAAATCATTTCATTTGGCCCTGATATGGTCGAATTTGACCTTATTTGGTTCAATTCACCAAACGCGACTTCCAGCTCTTAGAATTCGACATAGAAATAATTTCATTTGGCCCTGAT
This sequence comes from Picea glauca, assembly GCA_000966675.3. Classification (NCBI taxonomy): domain Eukaryota; kingdom Viridiplantae; phylum Streptophyta; class Pinopsida; order Pinales; family Pinaceae; genus Picea; species Picea glauca. The sequence goes on from JZKD02S1317939.1 coordinate 10,878, forward strand.
ATGGTCGAATTTGACCTTATTTGGTTCAATTCACCGTATGTATTGACCTTTTTTGGTTCAATTCACCAAACATATGTGTTTGCCTGTTGTCCTGGTAAAAGAAAGATGCGAGGTCCAACCAAACAAAGAGTAAATATCTATGCAATGCGGCTAAATTGCAACAATAAACTGACGATATGTAAGTAATAAGATGATGACTTTTAGAATCACAGTTCCCAAAGACAGCACTGTGCCATACACTGCACTGTGCCATACACTACTAAAATTTCCATGATTGGGTGAACTCGAATTTTGGGCCATCTCGATATATACTTCTTGCTATGGTGTGCATCGGTTGTGAGACTGCTTATTACGCCGGCCGCAAAGCAACGATTCAGCGGTTCGCTTCCCTTAGTCATGTAAGGGATGATCGAAGGATTTCTGGGAGAAAATGTAATAAGATATCAAGCATTCTTGATCTATTGAAAACAAGTACGATGTTACTGACCTTTTATAAACTTGCTGGATCAGAGGGTTGAGAGTGTGCCATGTGGCGAGAATTCGATGGCTGGATCGAAGGGTTGGGAGTACGCCATGTGGTGACCATCCGAGGGTTGGATTGGAGGGTTGGGAGTTGTCCACGTGGGGACCATCCGAGGGTTGGATTGGAGGGATGGGAGTGGTCCACGTGGCGAGCATCCGAGGGCTGGGAGTGCTCCACGTGGTGAGCATCTGAGGGTTGGGAGTGCTCCACATGGCGAGCATGCGAGGGCTGGATCAGGGGGCTAGGAATGCGACATGTGGCGAGAATTCGACGGCCTGATTGAAAGGCTAGGAATGCGACACGTGACGATAATCCGAGGGCTTGATCGGAGGGTTGGGAGTGCGCCACGTGGCGCAAATCCAATGGCCTGATTAGAAGGCTAGGAATGCAACACGTGGCGAGAATCGGAGAGCTGGGAGTGCACCACGTGTCGA
>JZKD02S1317950.1:0-11467 GCA_000966675.3 Picea glauca
ATGGATTTTATATTGGGACTGCCAAGGACACAAAGAGGATGTGATTCAATCTTTGTGGTAGTTGACAGATTTTCAAAGATGGCACATTTCATACCATGCCAGAAAACCAACGACGCAGCTCATATTGCGAACCTGTTTTTCAAGGAAGTCATCAGACTTCACAGCTTGCCAAGGAGTATCGTTTCTGATCGAGATACTAAGTTTGTAGGACATTTCTGGAGGAATTTATGGAAGAAGCCGGGGACAAGTTTGTATTTTAGCTCAGTGTATCATCCTCAGACGGATGGGCAGACAAAAGTTGTGAATAAGAGCTTGGGAGATTTGCTGAGGAGCTTAGTGACTGAACACCATAGTTAGTGGGATCACATTCTGCCACAAGTGGAATTTTCTTATAATGATTCGCTTAACATAAGCTCAGGGCATAGTCCATTCCATATTTTATATGGAATGCAACCAAGGGGAATTTCTGAATTGAAAGATACAGAACAAGCTGAATTCAAAAGTGCTAGTGTAGAGGACTTTGCAGAAGGAATGAAGGAGATTCACAGCCGAATTAAGGAGAGATTGCAGAGTTCAAGTCAAGAATATAATTGGAGAGCATATCAACATAGGCGAGAACTTCAATTTGAAGTTGGTGATATGATTCTTGCACATCTAAGGAAGGAGAGGTTCCCAAGGGGAACATATAATAAGCTGAAGATGAAAAAGATTGGACCGTGCAAGGTCATGAAGAAGTTTGGGGAAAATGCATATGAGATTAAATTACCTGATGGGATCATAATCTCACCAATATTCAATGTTGCGGATTTGTACCCTTACAGAGCTGAAGAAGTAGGAGCAGAAGAGGAACAAAAAGAGGTTCAATGGACCAAACAAATTCCGTAGCCAAAAATCCATAGATGGAAATCATAATTGACAAGAGAATTAGCAAAAAGACCAGGAAAAAAGAGTATTATGAATACTTGGTCAAATTGAAGGGACATCCAGTTGAAGATACTAGTTGGGAAGATGAAGCAGAAATTCATAAGCATGTACAGACCATGCAAGAGCTCATGAACAAGAGTTCATGAAAATTTTCAAGCGAGGGAGTATGATGCAGGGGCATCGTAAACAACTAGCCAAGCAAGCATAAAGACGGAAGACAGCTGGAAAAGCGTAGCACACATTTTGCACATTTTGAAATGTTTTTGAAAAATTAATGAGCATATATTAATGTAGTAGTTAAGGGAAACGTACTTGCATGTTGTAAACAGATCTTGAGCGATTTTCTCTCATCTGTCAATGTAAAATGCATTTAAGACCAGTTAATGAAAGTAAGTAGATTTGATTTATGGATTAGACAGTTTTAGAAGCGTAGGAGGGAAAATGGATATAGACACCCTCACATTTGTATCATAGGTGGTTGTATCATTAACATAGCGAAAAAGAAGAGAGCTGTAGCAGAGAGTTGTATAGAAGAACCCATGTACATGAGTATTTGAGTTAATATATGAAGCTTTGACTCAGATTTCATGGTGTTATGATGTTTACTGTTTACATATGCTAAATGGTATGCTTACAGTTTTTTTATTCTTTCTGTTTATGCATTTGTTTCAATGCTGTGTTGAATGTGTGATTTCATGTTGAATGTATGAAGCCCGAGAGAGAAGAATGAGTTTCAATTATTTCTCATCCTGAGAGGGTTCCTGCAAGGAGTGTAGTGAAATGTCCGCAAGGTGTGCGTTGACAAGGGTTCTGAGTTTTTTCTCAGAAGGCTCATGAGGGATACCGTTGTTCTCATTCCAACATAAGTGTAGGTGAAGCACAAAAGCCGTGAAAGGTGTGTGCAGGTTAGTCGAGGCCTTAGAACTTATAAACTAAGGTTGAAAGGGGAGGGACTGCCATTGCAGAGAGTGCACAGAGTCAAAAGATCAAATACCCAGGAGTATTTGAAAGATTGTTGCAAAGAGTGCGTACATGAGTCCTTTTGAGAGATGTGTTTGCAATACAAAGCTCAGGAGGATCATCGCCTTTGAAGTATTCAAAGGAATATGGGGAGCTGAATCATCGCACCGAAGTTAAGTTCCAGTGGAAGGATGCCGAGTCAGTTTGGCTAGAGATTCTTGAGGAGTGAATCAGACGGTCGAAATTCTCCGTGGAAAACTCGCGAAGTCGCGAGGACCGTAGGATCCAGAGGAGTTGCAGGGTGGATAAGGGTTGGATGAACCCATTACGTTGGTTTCAAGATTCAACATCGACCGTTGATCGTGACCATCGAGCCATCCAGATCATTTCGACAAATTAGGGTTTGTAAGTCCTGAGTGCAAGCCAAATCCCTTGGTCACTCGAACTTCCAAATCATGAAATGGATTATCATGTGTGAAGACGAGGCGTAGAATTTTTGGTGCTTCGGAATTTTGGAGTTCGGCATTTCGGGGGGTCCTAATGACAAGGAGTTGGGCATAGAGGAGCAAAAATCCCGAAGTCACGAGTCATAACAGGATTTTGGTGGGGAATTTTGGAGTTCGGCACTTTGGGTGTCGAGAAGTAGAGGCAGCGTTTTGGGATCGAGAGTTTCGAACTCTCGGTACCCGGAAACCCGGAAACCCGAAATAACATGGGTTGTCGGATCGAACGAAGGCTTATAGCCGTTGATCCCATGGAAGGCAGCATTTCGGAGTTCAGAGTTTTGAAGTGATAGAGGAATGGATGTCGAAGGGTTGTTCAAGTTCTGAAAGATGAAAATCTTGAGTGGACAGGTGGCAAGAATCCACGTGGGAAATAGAGTATAGTGGGGAAGACAGGTGGCATGTACTCGTCGACAAGCGGAGTCAAAAATTCATTGGCTGTTTCAGGGTTTCAGAGGTTGGAGAGCTGGGAGACTTGCATATGGATTCGCGAAGTCATGAAGTCCGAAACTCTCAATCGACGAAAAGTTTCGTTGGGGAGCCATATTTTGCTGAACGCATCGAGGTTTGAAATTTCGGTAGTTTCGAAGACAAGAGGTCGGGGTTCTTTGTTCCAGAATTCCCAAAGTCATGAAATGCGATACAACTGTGGAGGAGGAAGCGGCCAAGGATTTCGGCATTTTGGAATTTCGGGTTTCGACTTGTTGAAGAGCCAAAAACTCGATAACAGGAATCACAAAATCGCGAAACCAGAAGTCTCGATTCGGAAAAGGGCACGATCGTATTGTTGGTCAGGAGTTTTGGCGTTGATGCCTTGTGTTTGATCACGCGGGCATACCTATAAGGACCTATGGAAAACACTGTTGTGTGTGTGTGGGATTCCTTGTGGAGGAATCGAAGAGTCAATTTGACTCAGGGGCATATTTAGAATGATCCTACGCAGATCTTGGCCCGAGGTCGGGGGTCTGCGTCAGATCTCATTGATATTAATCCCTCTAAGGGTCTCTTCACTCGGTCCAACTGTAGGTATGGCCTCGATCATATTATTGCTAGGCTAGATTGTTTCCTTGTGAGCAACTCCTTTATGGACGATCCTCCTCTCATTTATTCCCTTATTCTCCCTTGGGATAACTCATAGGCCTATCTCCATTATCTTCTCAAGTGCCAAAGAACCGTGGCCCATCCCTTTCCGTTTCAACCCCATCTTGCTCAACAACCCCTATTTTCTCCCATTCGTTTCTTTTTTATTGTGTCATTGGGTGTTAAGATCCTTTGTCCACATTTGGAGCAGAAGCTCATCTCTTTAAAAAGGGAAATAAAGGACCGGGTTAGATCAAGTTTCAAAGCTTTGGAAGCACAAATTTTACAATTTCAAGACCAATTGGCCAAGGTGATGTCCATGATGGAGGAAGGGCCTATCACCCCCATGTTATTGAAAGATGAGGAACACAAACATAAACAATTTCAGGTAGCTCTGAAAAAAGAAGAAGAAACTTTGGAGACTACAATCTATAAATATTTTGCTAAAGGCGAGAGACCAAAATACCTCCTTCTTTCAAACAATGCAAGGTTCAGAGGGGGAAAATTAATGTAGAGGAAATAAAATTGGATGATGACTCCACCCTCACCTCTTTTTAGGACATCAAGAGGGAAACGTTTTTGCATTATACATCCCTATACATAGAATTTGGATCAGTGGATACCAGAATAAGAGACCAGGCTTTGCCATTTATCCCACATTTGGTGGATAGTGACAATGCAAAGATCTCAAAGCAAGTCACGAAGGAGGAAATTCTAGAGGCCCTAATGAAATTTGAGCCTGATAAGGCCCCTGGTGCGATGGCTTCATTGCCCATATTTATAAAAAGAGCTAGCACATCATAAAGTTTGTCCCGATAATAATGATTTGGCATGTGCAGAAATCAACCAGAATGGGAGAAGCAACAAACATGGCCTTGTTAGCACTCATCCCTAAAGAAAGAAATGTGGTATCCTTCTCTTAGTTTAGGCCCATATCCCTCTACAATTTTGCATACAAAATGATGTCTAAAATCATAGTAAATAGACTACAAAAGGTTCTCCCTAAACTCATTTCCCCCAATCAAGGTGGGTTTGTTGCAAAAATGAAAATATGGGACAACATAGTGATGGTGCAAGAATATTCACTCAAGTAAGGATAGATGGGAATGAGGAATGGTCATAAAGACAAATATGGATGATGCATTTGATCGAGTCAGACATAGCTTGCTCATTGTTGTCCTAAATAAATTTGGTTTCCCCCCTCCTTTTATTCGTTGGATTGAAGCTTGCATAAGCAATCCTTGGATCACACCCTTGATTAATGACTACCCTACTAGTTTTTTTAAGGCCTCCATAGGACTCATACAAGGTTTTCCTATGTCCCCTCTTATTTACATCCTAATGGAATATGTGATGGGTAGATGATTGGAACATGAACATAGGATTGGGAACATTCCGAGACTCACAATTATTCCAGGCGTCAAAAGAATAAACCACTCCCAGTTCGTTGATGACATTCTTCTTTTCGGGGGAGCTTCCTTAATTATGGTGGGGTGTTTAAAAAATATCCTTGATCAATTCCTTCTAGTTTCCAGAGGCCTATTCAAAAATAAAAAATGTTATCTCTACGCTTGGAACACCAATGATCGCTCTCTTGTTGTCATTCCACGAATTCTACAATTCCCTCTGGTGATGAATTGGAGATCCTTTAAATACTTAGGGATTCCTATCTTCCTACACTCTCTATCAGTGGATGACTGGTCAATTATCCTCTCCAAAATAAAGGAAACATTCTCTTTGTGGGGGGCTCAATGGTTAAATCTCGTTGGTCGATTAACTCTGGTGAAAGTTGTTCTCTCGATCCTCCCTATCTTTCAATTCTCATCCATGCTCACTTTGATGGGAATTAAGAGAGACTTAGCCCAGGATATCAACAAATTTATATGGGAAGGGGGGAAATCCAATCGTAAGAAATTCCATTTGGTCAATTGGCAATTAGCGAGGGCTCCTAAATCTCATGGAGATCTAGGGGTGAAGGACCCAATCTTGGATAACCTAGTTGTTAGCTCCAAACTATTGTGGAGAATGATTACATGAGATATAGATTGGTGGAAAAAAAATCTTGTCTTTAAATATTTCCACAAGGATCATTTGAAAGGCTTGGAAAATATCCTTTCTCACCCCAAAGGCTCTATGATTTGGAAGTTGTTGCAGACATCCCTCCCTCTTCTAAAAATCAAGCTCACTTGGATCCCAGGAAATGGTAAGCAGATCAAAATTTGGGGTGATAGCATCATGAGTAGACCTTTCCTTTCTCAGTATGGTTCCTTAGTCCACATCAAAGAATGGCTTACTCATAATCAAAAGCACACCCTATTCAACATTTCTAGATGGAGTAATAATGGATTTTGAATGGGATGGAACTTGAAGACCCCCCTGCTGGCCTTTGTGATCAAGCCACACTATTGATTTCTTCCTTGCAGGGTGTGTCTCTTGGGCACTTGGAGGATCAAGATAAAAGGGGATGGAGGGAAATAAGATTCTTGGCAAGTAGGGGATATGAAGCACTCATGCATCAATCTGATATTCATGTTAAAACCCCCCTTTGGAATAATATCTGGCATCAAGACAAAATTACAAGAATTAACATTTTTTGTTGGAATTTATCCCATGAAAATATTCTAACCCATGAAAATATTAGTAAAAGGGGTATTGCAAGAACCTCCAGATGTGCCCTTTGCAAGGAAAATAATTAATCCATCAACCATATGTTTCTAGAATGCGGGTTTGTCATAGAAATATGGCAGACTTTACTCTAGGAGATCTCTTGCAGGGTTCATTGGACATACTCTATCAAGACCCTCCTTGGCAATTGGCATAGGCACTGCCGGGACTCTTCTAGGAACAATCCCATTCTTAGACGTCTCTGGGTCACTCTCCCAAAATACATTTATTGGTAGCTATGGTTGGCTATAAAAAGAGTGTTTTTAAGGAGGAGGACCCGATAACTAGTAAGGTAGTAGTTTAGGTCAAAGCCCAAGTCATGAAATAATTCAACTCTCATCGACTTAAGTTTCACTCTTCCTAGAATTTAGATCCACAAGAACATGTGTGGCTGGATAAATTCAATTTAGCAATCAAGGTTGAGGCTTCCTTCAGGCCAAGATCATTCTGGCAGCTTCATATTCCCCCTATAGAGTTTCACCAATGGTTATCATCTCAAAAGATAGACATCCTTTTCTTTGATGGAGATTCAAAAGGAAACCTTGAGGTGGCAGGTGCAGGAGGGGTCATTCTTGACCCCGGGAGAAATATTGAGATCAACTTTGCATGGAGTTTATGAATAGCCACCAACAATAAAGTTGAAGAATACACGCTCCTCCAAGTTGTTAAGCTAGCTACATAGAGACAAATCCAACACCTGGTCATTATAGGAGACTCCTTGAACAAAATAAGAAGCCTAGCTAAAGGGACCTTGCCCACGTATGTTCAATTAGCAACATTGTTAAGAAAAGTAGGTACACCCTTGAGGATATCCCCCAAGTCTCTTATTTCCACATCTTGAGGGAAAATAATGGGTTGGCTGATGCACAAGCCAACCTGGAAACCATGCCAACAAAAGGAACTATTGGGATCAATGGGAGATTATCCCACCTCCCAATTCCATAATCAATGCACATCACTTCAGATGCCTCGCAGTGTAGTCAGGCAACTCACCTGGGCATGAAGAATTATGTCAAGTCGACAACTCACATATTGTTAGCACGTGAGATCTTACGCAACATTCAACCTCATATCCCTTAGGTACCTCATCCACATGGTTAAGGTGGGATTTTGTACTCTGTGTTCGGGGAATTAGTTACACTGGAGACGAATCGACGTGTGTGGGAAGCTTCAGAAGCAATGGAAGCAGGTTCTAGTGGATTTTCCAAACAATTATTCCATCTAAATGCCATCAAGAAAGGATGTAGAATTCAGAATGTGCAAGAAACATTTCCTTTTAAGTGTGGTCCTTATGTTGTGAGCTTGGAAGATTGCCTCATCTGTATTTGTTTGCCTCAAAAGAATGTGGGCATGATATCTCTATGGTTATTCTCTGCCCAATGTCCTAGGGGAAGATTCAAGAATAGGATATCACATGAACATGGAAGAGGGCTATGTTTCATGCATACTACTATCGAGGAAATATTCATAGATTTATATCCGCACATGAAGACTCCGGGCCTGTCAACTGTACCGCATGAGGGAGAATCAAGGTCGAGATCTCTTAGGTTCTCTTAGGAGGGTTCGATTTCGACTTACTGGTTGGCTTAGCTAGTCTAGACCTCTAGTGATTTCAATATAAAGGTTTCATTATTTGTTGTCTGTTCCTTTCCATCCTCTTCATCAATAATGAGGAAGCGGAAGTGTGCCAAGCAAGCCCTTTTAGTAGGAAACTCAGGGCCTTCAATTCGAGGAAATTAAGTTTGGCTAAAGACCTGTCACACATACCTCTTCAAATGCCTCATGTAAACGTCGAGCCTTAGGAACATGTTGAATACAATGATGATCCATGACAATCCCTCCAACAACTGCAACTTGCCTTTCAAGGATTGTCCACCTAGGTGTCCTTCATCTTGGAAATTCTCAGTTAGCATAGGAGAGGCATGAGGCAACGAAAAGATGAAGTTGACACAATCTAGTCTCAAGTTGTAAGTCTGCAAGAGCAGTTTTCACCATCTTCTATGGAAATTGAATCAATCTATGTTGGGTCATCAAAATGTCATCTTTCACACCCTTTTTCCTTGACTTTTGATCATTTTCTATTTTCTCGTAACCTTGCATTAAGACCATTTTAAAGTTTGTATGAGGGATTAGACTTATTATTTTCCAATGCATTTATTTTGGTATTTTAAGTGAGTTTGTGATTAATATTATAAAAATAACATGTTTTCGCTAACCTTGAAAGTTTGGTTAGTTTAGTGATGTTACATGTCCAATTGGAGTTTGCAACAATGCTTACTTTTACCACATAGCTCCAAATTCGAATTTCTTCTTCAACCATTGAAGATATGTCATATATTTGGATCATCGTCAACTATCTTGGATGTGGAAAGAATCTTGGACCGTATACAAGATTAGTGTGATTTGTTTTGAATATTAGCAAAAATATTGTAATCATTTACTAGTTGGTTTTTAGTTTTAACTTATTAGTAAATGGTTGTAACCACATAAAAGAAAAGTGGATCTAAATTTATTAGTTGCTTATCCTATTCTCGAAGAAAACTCATGTATAAATAAGAGTGCCTTCTCCATTCCAAAGGGGAGTACTCTTGGAGCAAATGTTCAATACATGGTGGAACGAATAAAGCATTTCAGGGTCTTCTCTTATATGGATTGTAAGTGTGTAATTTTGTTGTGTTTTATGATTTGATTAAATTCTATGATGTCGTAGTTTAATTCCCTGTCATGAATTCTTAGGAGAAAGAGCTCGCTCCATGAGAGCATGGTGGTTCTTTATTTTATTTATGTAATTTTATGTTGTAGTTAGCTTTCTTCATTAAATACAAGCATAGTGTGTTTCTTTTACGTAAGAAAGGTGTGATGGTTTAAATTGCTTGCTTTTACTTTAAAGATTTGATTGTTTGATTTGATTATGCCTTTATTTTATCTTCATGGTTTTAAATTTTGTCCAAGTATGTTAACGATCGTGTGGGGTTTGTTTATGAAAATTTTAGGAAGTTTCTAGCCCTGAGATCTTAAAAGAGCTATGAAGCCATACGACTCGAATCTACGACTATGATGTTTTTGGATTAGGTTTTATATCAAAAAATTTATTTGATTTGGTTTTATGCTTGGTAAAGCTACGTGAGTTGTTAAGTCTTGACTCCTAGAAATGATTTATAGAGCGAATTGCATTTGAATTTAGTAGGATTAGTTTAATTGCCTAGTCCCGCACATACAGTGCTAGTGTCTCACAAGCTTGCGAGCTTCCGGATTGATGATTTAATTATCAACAATTTGAGAAATTAAATGGCCTGACATTTTTGGTGCCGTGTCTCGGGAGATGCTAAGGGATTAGGCATTGGTAATTTGGTTTTCAGTCTTTCATTTTTTTTCCTTTTTTGTTTCAACATATGATTTTTGTTCATGCTAACATTTTGGATGCAGTGAGATAGTGACAGTAAGATGCAAATATGACCTCACTATAGAAATTTTGTAGTGTAAAATTATGACACATTCGCTATAGTGAGTACAATATCTCACCGAGTCTAAAGTATGTTTGTACAACATGTTTTCTTTTAGTTTGATTCATGGAAAGGAAAAAGCTAACTCATGTCAACAAATAAATTGGTGACAACAAGGTCTTAGTATCGTGAAGGTGTTTGAATACATGAATAGTCTTGCTTTAAAATTTTCTAAGTAAGGTGTGTTTTATTTCTATATAATTCTTTCATTCCTTTGAATATTGAGAGTAGAGCGATTTTCAATTATTTCAATTTCATCTGGTGGTGCACTAAGAACCACCTCATCCACTAACCATTGGTAGGAAGACATACAAGAGAAGGGATGCATCTAGATGAGTATTTCAAAAGAAGGATATGAGCTTTACAAAGGAAAATCCAATGTAAGTCATCTAATTAGTGAGCAAAAATCTTATCCAAATTTTGATAATAGAGTGACGATTTGTTACAAATTCATCGACTTACCATATTTTCTCGAAAATACATATTTCAAATCTACAAGACATGTATGGATATTTTTTGGGGTATGAACTCATAAAATCATCATAGACACATTCACCAAGAATCCCACATACCTAGATCACATTTTAGGAGAAAATGGTCATTTTTGGATTTTTGTAGCAATTTGACTTTGAAAATCTTCCGAAAACAGAGTTGGGACAATAAATATTTGAGGGAATAAAATTGAGAAATTTTTAAACCTATATCTAAAGAAATATCCCTTGGAGACTAGTTTCTAACCCAATTTTAATCACTCAATTTGGATCTCAAACGAAAAAGTTATGACCAAAACAATGACTAGATGTAGAGGGCATCTTAGGAACATATTCATGATAGTCACTTTTTGGATGCCTAAATAGATATATATTTAAAACATATTTCTGTGGTGTATTATAATATGAATCTAGTTTAAAACGCAATTTGAATCACTCAATTTCGATATCATATGAGAAAGTTATGCCAAAATACTAATTGTCTATCCTAAATCTGCATTCTTAAAACTCTTCTTCCTAGGCCGTTCCTTGGAATATTTGTCCCATCAATTCTTATTGTATTCAAAAAATGTTTCTATTTGAGATACCTACATGAATCTAATTTAATATCCAAGTGGAATCATTTCAACCCATCCTTTAACGGAAAATTTATGATCAAAATAGTGGCTATTGGTCTAGGCAGAAATTCGAAAACAACTCTGTCATCCAGGTTGTTCCTAAGCACATTTGGCATATGATGTCATAGAGTTTTAAAAACTTGTTTATACTGGATATATCCCTATGAATACAATTTCATTTGGATTTGGAATCATCTAAATTAGACATCAAACGAAGAATGTATCACTGAAATACCACTGGGTAGTCTAGTTGGTCAACACTCCTCAACAAGTAAAAGTGCATTTTATTTTATTTCTCCTTATTGGATTTGTTTCATAAGCATTAATTGTTAATTTTTTACATATGTTCTGGATGAAGAGAGACCATACACCTCTATTCTTCCATGATCTCATGTTTTATTGTAGGAAAGTGCTAGTTTTTTGCAGGTCTCAGGAGGATAAGAAGGTCAATCTATGCACAAGTGATTTTTAAGACCATTTTTTTTTTAGAAGGGCATGTCATCGAGACATCCACATCAAAAGAATTCCAAATGCATACCAAAGAGAAGTCACACCCACCATGCCATCACTACCAAATAAATCCTTCGAGAAGCCCATTATGTCATGGTATGTGTTGAAACAGAACTAAAATTTTGTTTTTTGAACAAATTTTAGTATCCTGGAGTCTTTGCATTATTAATTTTTTCCAGATCTAATGAATTTGAAATACACTCAAGACATATTCT
>JZKD02S1317972.1:0-11834 GCA_000966675.3 Picea glauca
CTCGTGGTCGACGCTAACCTGTAGTTTGTATAATTCTCTTGATGGAATCCATGTCAGGACCAATTGGATATGATCCAAATCCTTCAGTGGTGTCTCTCCCACAATTTCATCCATTCTCAGCATGCTAGGCTTTATATAGACCGTGGAATGTGCATGTGGCATCAGAAGAACTGGGTCACATTCTTCTACCTCCACCCTTTCTGTGGTCTGTTTGATCGATGGCTCTATGCCTCTACTACTACTCATGATCTGGGCTTCCCCGAATTTCTTAAGGAGCTGTCCCATTTCTATCAGTTCCTTCTGCAGTTTATCCCTATGGTGTGTGGCATGATCAAAATCCTTTGCCAAACAATCTTGGGCCATTCTAGAAATCATCCCTCCATCATCCTCTGTTATTGTATAGACTGGGGGTTCTTGTTGTGCCTTCGTTTTCTTGCGTGCCCCTGCTTCCTGTACCGCTGGTCTCTTAGTTCCCCCTGGTTACTGTGTGATGGGGTTCGATGCGGTTTCCTGTGCTCCCTCAACCGGTTTCTGTTATCCATTGGTCGACTGAGTGGCTTCTGTCCTCCCCTTCTGGGTTCCTAGCTTCTCTGAGCCATCGTCTACCTGAGTCGACTTGGTTTGGCTCGTTCTTCATTTTTTTGGTATTGGGATTTGTGGAGGTTGTGTTTGTGGTTGCGCAGCCCATCCTTCTGTTGTTTGTCCCGGTACTTCTCTGGGTATAGTTGGAATCCTCCATTCATCAGGCCATTCATTGATGATCATGTCGATATCACCCTCGGTGATGCAGTAGCGCAATTGTAGCCACTATTTATCTGGGTCCTACCTTAGTTGTATCCATGTGTCTTGTCGACAAGCCTAGAAATTGGCGATGCCCCCATATCGTGCGACAACCTCTGGTGTTATTCTCCATGCTGAACTGATGTCTTCCTGTATCTCCCGTAGGTAAGCTTCAAATATGATTCCATTCCCCTTCTTATGCTTGGTTAGTGGCGCGGATCGCAGGACGTGATAGCTTGCTCCGCCTGGCTTGGGGGTGGTACCAAGGACAGTGGATTTTGGTTCTCGCCATCCCATGATATATATGAGAGTGCTCAACCATGAGTATTGATGCAGGAGCATCTCAAGCGAGCCAGTGCGAAAGCAAAAGACAACTGGACAAGTGCCAGTGCAAATTTTGAAATTACCTTGAAGTTGATGCACAATCTTAAATGAAGCCATTAAGAAGGAGCGCACTTGTATAATGTAAATGGACCTTGAGCAATTCGCTCTCGTCCTTAGTAGGTAGAAGGAATTTATAGTAGTTAATGTAAAGTAGATAGAATTAAATTCTAGATTAGACAGTTTAGAGCGCAAGAGGGAAACAGGATATAGACACCCTCATTGTGTATTGTAACATTATGGGAAGAGCATTGGGAGGAAGAGCATAGAGAGAGGAGTAGAGAGTTGTGTAGCAGACTCCATGTACATAAGTTATGAATTAATACAAAGAAAGCTGTGATTCAGACTCATGGAGTTCGTACATTCTCTGTGTATGCATCTTTGAATGTTATGCTCATGAATGTTTTACTCTTTCTGTCATGCAATTTCTTTAATGCTATGTATGAATGATTTCTTGTTGAATGTCTGAAATATGAGAGGAAAGGGTAATGGAATGAGTTTCAATTGTTTCTCTATCTGAGAAAGAGTTCCTGCAAGGAGTGCAGTTGAATTTGTTCGCAAGGAGTGCGTTGACAAGGTGTTTAGAGATTTGTCTCTGAAAGCTCAGGAGAGATAGGTTTTGTTCTCATTTCCACTGAAGTGTAGTTGGCACAGGAGACATGAAAGGAGTGCGCAGGCTGAGCGAAGTCTCAGGGTTGCGAACCTGAGAGAAGAATCTAAGGATTGTTGTTGCAGGTGTGCGCAGGGTCAAAGAATTTCAACACTTGGAAGTGTTCGAAGTTTTCCGCAAGGAGTGCGTGCAGGGATTTTCTGAAAGGTTCGGAGTGGGAAAAGTTCAAAATAGTTTGAAGTCTTCGAAGTGGCTGAAGGGAAGCGTAGAAACCTCAGACCGCAGGAGGACGAGTTCTCAGAGAAGGACGGACGACCAGAATTCTCTGAAAAGAAATCGCGAAGATCCGTGAACCATTAGATCTCATGGAGGAGTATGGGAGTTATGGTGAAAGCGATGAAAGGTTCTAAGCTCAGGAGGAGTAGGACCGTAGATCCAAGCGACAAGGGTCGTTGTATTTACCCATGGAATTCTATATTGGGGTTTCGTGGGTGGAAGTCCCGTAAAATTTGCAATGGGAATCGCGAAATCACGAAACATAATATCCAGAAGGCTAGGGAGAATGGTGTGGGGCCAGAGGAGTCAATAGAGTGGACAGGTGGCACGCTCTCGAAAAAAATTCAATTCAGTTAACGATTTCGGAGTTTCGTGGAGTGAAGTTCTGAACACATTGCATTAGGATTCGCGATATTGCGAAATCCGAAATCCCGACAGAAGTGAAGTGGCGTTGAAAAGTCAGAGCTCATGAGTATATCAGAGCTTCGGCAAATCGGGATTCGGGAGTCGGGGAGAAAAGTTTCTCGACATCGCGATCGTCGAAATTGTGATAGGGAAAATCCTGAAAGGAAAAGGAAAGGTCAGCGTTGACTGTTTCAGGTTTTCGGGGATTCAAAGGACCAATGCTTGACCACTGGATTCGCGAAGTTGCGAAGTCCGATCTCCCAAGTGTAAAGAGGGGATCCCGTGAGAATTATTGTGGGTGTAGATTTCCCGATAGGGAAATAGAAGAGTCGTTTAGATTTCTTGGGGCCAGTGGTAAAGGAAAGATCCTGTGTTGACATGGACCTTCTGACCTGCGGGTTGTGGAGGGAGTGTGCGTTGGCACCATTTTTGGTATTAGAGCACAGAAAGGTTCTTTTCTTTCTATAGCAGAGAAGAAAGGAAATTCACCATGCCGCCAAGGAGAAGGGATAGGCAAACACCTGATCCACCAGAGGATAGGGAAATGCCGAGAAGAAGAGGAAGGCAGATGACTGATCCAGCCATGGAGAGAGAGATGCGTGATCTACGAGCTAGACTCGAAGACATGGAGACAGCACAAAGACGCACAGTCAGTGCTGGGGATCTAAGTGATTCTGAAAGTGAGATTGAGGCCGAATGTGAAGAAGAAGTTGCATCTGAAGATGCAACAAATGAATGTTTGATCAAAGCCATTTCCAGAATGGGTGCAAGAGCGAAAATGGACATTCCAGTTTATGAGAGAAATTTGGATGCAGAGGAGCTTCTAGACTGGATTAGAGCTCTAGACACCTACTTTGACTATGAAGATGTCGAAGAGGACAAGAAAGTCAAGCATGCTGTCACAATATTGAAAGGACATGCAACATTGTGGTGGCATGAACTACAAGCTGACAGACGCTGCAAAGGCAAGCAGAAGATCAAAAGTCGGGATAGAATGATCGCAAAGTTGAAGGCAAAATTCATCCTCAGGGATTACCAAATTACTCTATTCAGGAGGATGTAGAACTTGAGACAGAAGCTGATGACAGTGAAAGAATACACTGAATAATTCTATAAGCTGAACATCAGGGCAGGTCATCGGGAGAGAGATGATGAAAAAGTTGCCAGATACATGAATGGCCTGAGATATGATATCCAGGATGAGATGAGCATGGTAACCGTCCGAACGATGGAAGATGATTATCATATGGCTCTGAAAGCGGAAGAGAAGATGAGCCGAAAGTAGATTCAAAGAGGTCAAGGCAGAAGTCATCCCAGAGGAAAATCAATTGCCTAGGACAAATATCAGAAGCCTAAGGAGGACTGGAAGAAACCTCAGACTCGAACTGAGAGAGGTGGAACCTCACAGAGAGGGAAACATAATGAACAGAGAGGAGATTATGTTTATAATAGTACTTTTTCTCGCACTAGAGGTAGAGTAAGAGGAAGAGGTGGAGTAATCACATGCTTCACATGTGGAAAGAATGGACACAAGTCTTACGAGTGTCCAGATAAAAAGAAGGAGAGCGTATAAGCTCACATCGCCGAAGCATAGAGGCAGGATGTTGAGGTGGAAGACGCTAAAGGCGGAAGATCGTTGATGATGCGAAAATTCCTTGGGACACCAGAGAAGGAGGTGGAGAGTTCAGTCCAAAGGAACAGACTTTTTCAGACTTCTTGCAAGACCAAGGACAGGGTATGCAAGGTCATTGTGGATAGTGGTAGCACAGATAATATCGTTTCTACAGAGATGGTAGAAAAGATGGAGTTGGAGACAATGGATCATCCAAGCCCATACATAGTTTCGTGGCTACAGAAGGGACATCAAGTAACTGTCACAAAACAGTGTTTAGTTGAATTTAAGATAGGAGGATATAATGATAAGATACTCTATGATGTTATTCCCATGGATGTTTGTCATCTATTGCTGGGTAGACCGTGGCAATATGATAGGAATGTGATTCATGATGGGAGAATGAACACATACACCCTAGAGAAGAATGGGAGGACTCACATGTTGCTTCCAATAAAGGATAAGGAGGTGAAAATGGAAGTAAGCAACATTGTACTTCTCATGAGTGGGAAGGAACTGCTTACAGAGGTTAAGAAGAAGGAAGAACCGTAATTCATTGTGGTCAGAAATCCTAGAATTGTTTTGACCAACACAAGAGCAAATGATTTACTAGAAGAGGTTCAGGGAACTGCTGGAAGAGTTTGCTGACATAGTAGTGGACGAACTACCTCGTTCGTTACCACCGATCAGAAGTGTGAGTCATCATATTGATCTCATACCAGGAGCCATTTTTCCAAAAAATGCTGCGTACAGATTGACGCCGCAATAAAATGAAGAGGTTAAGAGGCAAGTCCAGGATTTGTTGGACAAAGGTTTTGTCAGAGAAAGCTTGAGTCCGTGTGCTGTTCCAACAGTACTCAATCCGAAGAAAGATGGAGGCTGGAGGATTTGTACTGACTCGAGGGCGATCAACAAGATAACCATCAGGTACAGATTTCCATTGCCAAGGATGGATGATCTGATGTATTGCTTGAGTGGAGCAAAGTATTTTTCAAAGATTGATTTGAAAAGCGGTTATCATCAAATCCACATGAGAGAAGGTGACGAGTGGAAGACAACATTCAAAACCAACGAAGGGTTGTATGAATGGCTTGTTATGTCGTTTGGCTTAACAAATGTGCCAAGTACCTTCATGAGATTGATGAACGAAGTCCTGAGGGAGTTCATCAGAAAATTTGTTATCGTATATTTGGATGACATACTGGTTTTCAGTAAAACCGTGGTAGAGCATCTGAAGCATTTGACTATAGTGATGCAGAAGCTACAATAGGAGAAGCTGTTGATACACATGAAGAAGTCCTCATTCATGAAGACAGAGCTCATTTACTTGGGATTTGTTATTTCTATAGATGAGTTGAGGATGGATCCAGATAAGGTGGAAGTAATCAAGAATTGGCCATCACCAAAGAATATCTTTGAGGTGAGAAGTTTTCATGGATTGGCTAGTTTCTACCGAAAGTTCATCAGGAATTTCAGTGGAATTAGCGCAGCAATGATGGATACAATGAAGAAAAGACACAAGTCTTTTCACTGGACAGAAGAAACTGAGAAGAGTTTTAATTTGTTGAAGAAGAAAATTATAGAACAACCAATTTTGGTGTTGCCTGATTTTCGGAAGACATTTCAGGTGAAATGCGATGCAAGTGGATTTGCAGTCGGGGTAGTCTTGAGTCAGGAAGACAGGCCGATAGCATACTTCAGTGAGAATATGAATGAAGCGAAAGTGAAATACTCCACTTATGACAAGGAGTTTTATGCTATTATACAGGGATTGAAGAAATGGAGGCATTACTTGATCCCGAAAGAGTTTGTCTTATATAGTGACAATCATGCATTGCAGTTTGTGACTCAACAGGAGAAGTTGAATCAGAGACATGTCAAATGGGTGGAATATATGCGAAATTTCACTTTTGTGATTAAACATATTTCGGGTACTGCTAACAAAGTGTTGATGCTTTGAGCAGGAAGTGTTTGTTATTGCAGTAGTTCAAAGTCAAAACGTCGGGTTTTGATGATCTCAGGAACATGTACGCAGATGATCAGGATTTCAAGGAGGCGTATGAGGCAACTGAGAATCCAATTCTCAAAGATAGAAGCCAATGGGTAGAATACATGATTCAGGAAGGATTATTGTTTAAGGGTAATCAACTGTGTGTTTCGAAATGCTCCATGAGGGAGAATTTGTTGAAGGAGAAACACAGTGGAGGATTGGTCGGGCACTTTGGTCATGAAAAGATGTTCGCAAAGTTGAATGAGTCATATTTTTGGCCAGGAATGCGAGCATATGTCAAGAGATTTGTGGACAGATGCAGAATTTGCCAGCATTCGAAGGGAAGGAGACAGAATGCGGGGTTTTATCAACCATTTCCCATACCTGAGAGGCCGTAGGATGCAATTAGCATGGATTTCATATTGGGGTTGCCAAGAACAAAAAGAAGTGATGATTCGATCTTTGTGGTGGTGGATAGATTTTCCAATATGGAACACTTCATTCCATGTCAGAAGACCAGTGACGCAACTCACATTGCGAATCTATTTTTCAAAGAAGTCATTCGACTTCATGGCTTACCAAGAAGCATAGTTTCGTATCGAGACACTAAGTTCATAGGGAAATTTTGGAGGACCTTATGGAAGAAGCTGGGAACAAACTTGTCATTTAGTTCATCTTATCATCCTCAGATGGATGGACAGACAGAAGTGGTAAACAAAACTCTGGGAGACTTGCTGAGAAGCCTGGTGACAGAACACCACAGCCAGTGGAACAATATATTGTCGCAGGTAGAGTTTGCGTATAATGACTCAGTAAACAGAAGCACAGGGCAGAGTCCATTTCATATTGTTTATGGCATGCAGCCGAGAGGAATTTATGAGCTGAGGGATTTAGAACTGAATGGAACTAGGAGCGCTAGTGCAGAAGATTTCACAGAGGCGATGAAAGAACTTCATAGTCAAGTGAAGGAGCGATTGCAGAGTTCAAACCAAGAATATAAGCACAGAGCAGATCAGCATAAGAGAAAACTTCAGTGTGAGGTTGGTGATTTGGTTCTGGCACACTTGAGGAAAGAAAGGTTCCCGAGAGGAACATATAATAAGCTGAAGATGAAGAAAATCAGATTGTGTAAGGTCTTGAGAAAATTTGGGGCAAATGATTATGAGATTGAATTACCCGATGGGATCAGAATTTCTTCGATATTCAATGTCTCAGATTTGTACCCATATGAGGCTGAAGAAAAAAGAACAGGAGATGAGCAGCCAGTGATCCAGTGGACAAAGCAGATTCCAGTTGCAGATAAGCCGCAGATGGAACACATACTAGACAAGAGGGTCAGTAAGAAGACCAGGCAATTTGAATATTTGCTCAAGTGGAAGGGCCATCCAATTGAAGATGCCAGCTGGGAGAACGAAGCAGAGATCCAAAAGCATGGACAGACCATGCACGAGCTCATGGATAGGAGCCCATGAAAATTTGCAAGTGAAGAAGTATGATGCAGGAGCATCTCAAGCGAGCCAGCGCGAAAGCAAAAGACAGTTGGACAAGTGCCAACGCAAATTTTGAAATTACCTTGAAGTTGATGCGCAATCTTAAATGAAGCCATTAAGAAGGAGCACACTTGTATAATGTAAACAAACCTTGAACAATTCACTCTCATCCTTAGTAGGTAGAAGGCATTTATAGTAGTTAATGTAAAGTAGATAGAATTAAATTCTAGATTAGACAGTTTTAGAGCGCAAGAGGGAAACGAGATATAGACACCCTCATTGTGTATTGTAACATTATGGGAAGAGCATTGGGAGGAATAGCATAGAGAGAGGAGCAAAGAGCTGTGTAGCAGACTCCATGTACAGAAGTTCTGAATTAATACAAAGAAAGTTGTGATTCAGACTCATGGTGTTTGTATATTCTCTGTGTATGCATCTTTGAATGTTATGCTCATGAATGTTTTACTCTTTCTGTCATGCAATTGATTTTATGCTATATATGAATGATTTCTTGTTGAATTTCTGAAATCTGAGAGGAAAGGGTAATGGAATGACTTTCAATTGTTTCTCTATCTGAGCAAGAGTTCCTGCAAGGAGTGTAGTTGAATTTGTCCGCAAGGAGTGCGTTGACAAGGTGTTCAGATATTTGTCTCTGAAAGCTCAGGAGAGATATCTTTTGTTCTCATTTCCACTGAAGTGCAGTTGGCACAGGAGCCATGCAAGGAGTGCGCAGGATGAGCGAATTCTTAGGGTTGCGAACCTGAGAGAAGAATCTAAGGATTGTTGTTGCAGGTGTGCGCAGGGTCAAAGAATTTCAACACTTGGAAGTGTTCGAAGTTTGCCACAAGGAGTGCGTGCAGGGATTTTATGAAAGGTTCAGAGTGGGAAAAGTTCAAAAGAGTTCGAAGTCTTCGAAGTGGCTGAAGGGAAGCGTAGCAACGCTGGACCGCAGGAGGACAAGTTCTCAAAGAAGGATGGACGGCCATAATTCTCTGAAATGAAATCACGAAGATCCGTGAACCATTAGATCTCACGAAGGAGTAAGGGATTTATGGTGAAAGCGGCGAAAGGTTCTAATATCAGGAGAATTAGGACCGTAGATCCAAGCCACAAGGGTCGTTGGATTTATGCGCGGAATTCTATATCGGGGTTTCGTGGGTGGAAGTCCCGTAAACTATGCAACGGGGATCGCGAAATCACAAAACGCAATATCCTGAAGGCTAGAGAGAACGGTGTGGGGACAAAGGAGTCAGCGGAGTGGATAGGTGGCACACTCTCGACAAAAGGTCAATTCAGTTGACGGTTTCAGAGTTTCGTGGAGTGAAGTTCTGAACACATTGCATTAGGATTCACAATATTGTGAAATCCAAAATCCTGACAGAAGTGAAGTGGCATTGAAAAGTCAGAGCTCACGAGTATATCGGAGCTTCGGAAAATCAGGATGCGGGAGTCGGGGAGACAAGTTTCTCGACATCGCGATCGTCGAAATCGTGATAGGGAAAATCCCGAAAGGAAAAGGAGAGGTCAGCATTGACTGTTTCGGGTTTTAGGGGATTCGAAGGACCAACGCTTGACCAATGGATTCACGAAGTTGTGAAGTCCAATCTCCCGAGTGTAAAGAGGGGATCCCGTGAGAATTGTTGTGGGTGCAGATTTCCCGATAGGGAAATAGAAGAGTCGTTTAGAGTTCTTTGGGCCAGTGGTAAAGGAAATATCATGTGTTGACGTGGACCTTCTGACCTGCGGGTTGTGGAGGGAGCGTGCGTCGACGTTAGTAATGAAATTTTGTACCTGTGTCCTGTGCATATTTGCAGTCTAATTGGAACAAGTTTGATAGGTATGGTGCCTAGCTCATGAAGGTGCCTTCTACGTACTGAGCTGCAGCAACAATGACTCTTGTCGGTACTTCATCTTTGCGACACTTTCTTAGTATTTTGCGGGCTAAGATATTTGCTCCCAATTGCGTCACGACATTGTTGTTTTGTTTGATTATAATGCCTCTTGTTCCCCTGTCGGTGCCATATTTCTTCTTCATCTCTTCTACCAATGTTTTTTCCTTGGACTTATCATCCAGAATCAGCGCAGGATCCATACCCTCGGTGGGTAGGCCTGTTATTTGTGCGATAAGTTCGACAGTTATGGGGATGGGTTTTTCCATCCATATATTCCCTCCATGCATAACTGCTAACAGTTGCTTGATGCATGTCATCACATATTGGCCTCTCCCAAAGTGTGGTATCTTCAGAAACCCTAGAATTCTTGTTCTGTCCAGTCCAGTGGCCCACTAGTGTGGCTGAGTGATGGTTTCTTTGAGTTGGTTCACGACTATTTTCTGCATAAAGACCTGTGGTGCAAGATCTAAATATTTATTTTCATTTTCTACATCTACATCGTGGAATAATTTAGCTTCCTGACGTGACCCAATAGTTGTGGGTCCACTCGTACTCCCTCTGGTATCTAAGGTAGCATAATCTCTGCAGTCGGTTTCTTTCGAGGTGAGCTTGGTATCTGAAATTGGTCCTCCTGCTGTGTTGGCTGGCTTGAAGTTCCAACAACTCTTGGTTGTTCCCCTGTCATCCACTCTGGCCACACCCAGGTAGTTCCAGTGGTTTTCTCGGTTGGGTGACCTAAGCTGGGTGCTTGCATTTCGTCTGGTTGCTCCTATGCTCCAAGATGTTGTGTCGTTTCGTTCACTTCCATGGCTTCTTTAGTATGTTCCAGTTGTATTTTCTGGTGGGTTTCTTCTCCCTTGTTCTGAGGCTCTTGCACCGATGCTGCTATGTCCTATTCCATAGCCTCTGTTTGTGGTTGTGAAATATCCTCTAGTATTGGTATGGACTCTACTGATATTTCCTATGGCGACGATATTTCATCAATATCGATGATCTCTGGTGGCTATTGTTCATTTTCTTCCAGTGGTCCTCGTGACCTAGTCTGAACCCTAGTTGATGTGGTTGTCGGGCCTAGTTCTGCGAGATTCGGTGGTGCCATAATGGTGTCTTTCAAACGTTTGCTGAGTTAGAATGGATTCGGTGAGCTCTATGGTTTTGCTATGTTTGTTCTAGCTATTGTTGCTCTCTTTTTGTTCTCTCTTCATGAATATACTAACTTCTTTTGTGCTCGTGTGTTGTATGGGCTCGTCATGAAGCTTGTTGAGGACGCTTCCTCCATTATGCGATTAATGCACCATAAATGTGGGTTCAATGCATCCACGGTGGTTTCGTACTTTCCATTACGCTTACTCTATCGTTTCTAGTTGGCATGTTTAATGTGACATCCCATCTGTCCTTACCTTGCTTTAACTCTGCCCCATGCTGTCTTGTCAGCCTTATTTGGCCAGCTTTCCTTTTCCCGCTTGTTTCATT
This sequence comes from Picea glauca, assembly GCA_000966675.3. NCBI lineage: Eukaryota > Viridiplantae > Streptophyta > Pinopsida > Pinales > Pinaceae > Picea > Picea glauca. Next base: position 10,910 of record JZKD02S1317972.1, read on the forward strand.
TTTCGATATGGCTGTTATCGTTTCCCTTGCTGGATTCGTGTTTCGTATGCGACTTCGTGTGGCTTTTTTTTACTGTGTGGTGGGTGGTCGAGTGTCTTTGTACAGCATCAGCCATCTCCCATTGATCCTTCCTCTGAGGTATGTGCCTACTAGATCTCTTAACTGTATAGATCCTCCTTGTGTAACAGATTTTACCTCGTATGGTCCTAGCTAATGCATTTTCAGCTTTCTTGGGTGCTTGTTGATGGGCGAAATTGACTGTCCATCAACTGGAAGAGCGAGTTTGGTCCGGGGTTGTCTAAATAACCCAAGCCATTTGGTGTAACTCATTCTAACGGGTTTAATGGATCCGTTAGCCAATCTAAGAATCCTAAAAGAAACGAATAAAAGAGAGAAATAACTAACTAATTACTAAACACACTATATATATGTACATATGTTCAAATGTAACTATAGTAGTTGTATTTAAACAGAAGACATACAAGTCTCGTTTATTTACATGATTTACAAGATGCAAGTTTTAATCGAAACTTAGGAAAATCGATGTGAAAAATGATTGCTTCTAGGAAGCAGATAAAGAAAACACATAAAAATATTTATTGTTTTTCTTTTATAAATTTAAAGAATCTTATAAAAAAAGTTAATGAAACATGAACATGTGGATAGTCAAAGCTGAACCACACATTGTAGTTTCAATGATATGAAAATGACAGAAAAATACAAAGAAGCTATCATGTCAATGAATTAGTGAGGTGTATCCAAGCATCTGCATGAGTGGTGAACATCCAACTGCCATGTCTAAGAGAGAACTCTGCAGTGAACCTTATGAATGTTCTAAATAAATTCAAAACATGTATTGGCAGCTTAGGTTTTAATGACAGAAAAGGAAACACAAACATAAACCTGTGATCTCATAATTATACAT
>JZKD02S1317983.1:0-18045 GCA_000966675.3 Picea glauca
GGATAATAATAAAGGAAGGACCTGGCAATTTCTCTGGTGGACGTAGCCCACACTGGGTGAACCACGTAAATCTGTGTCTCTCTTGTATTGTGTGTCTTTTGTGTTTTTTGTTTCTTCATTTGTTTTATTTTATTGCTCCGTGGTCCTGTTTTTCTAACAGTGTCAAACTAGAGACCATCCAATTTGTTTCTTCCTGCAACTATGATTATAGCTCCCTCCCAAAGTTATCACTTGTGACCTGAGACAAGAGTAAAAAAAAAATACAATAACAAGAAATAAGAACAACATTCTTCAACACTCTTCTAGTGTTGTGACTAATCATTCCTCCATAGTAACCTTCCTAGAACAAGAAACAAGAACAATAACGTATTCATGGTAACCTCCATGGAATTTACAAGATAACCTGCATGGGACAAATTCAACAACCAAGAACATCTCCAAGAAGAGATCGATTTCATTTTGTAAATAAGTGCATCATTAGTACATGATGATCATTGCAATAAAAATATTCAAGTGTCACTAAAAATTTGATAGCAATAGCAGTAATAGAATTCAAAAAAATGTTATTATAGTTACAAAATTTACTTAGTCGGCAACAATATAAAAATATCAAAATTGATATGAAAATTACCTGGAGTCTAGTTGTTTCTTGTCCCATTTGAGTTTTTCTATACTGTAGGAGACATCGTCATTGTTTCCTCCAACTCTTGGGCTTCCTCTGAGTGCAGTAGATATTAGATACCTTTCGATCTACTATTACTGCTTGATAAATGTATTTTTGTCAAGTGTACATTTCTTGTAAACAACTTCATATTATATAAAAGTACACCATCTAGCTTTTTCTTCTGATATGAGACATTACATCAACAACAAGAAAAAGTTACAAATCTGAATCAGAAAGTTCAATGTCCAGGAAAATGTCAACAAGCCTAAAACCTTAAAAAAATTAATTTCGACGGAAAGTCAATCTGAGAGATGTAGCATGTGCGCTAGGGAAAGGCAAGATGATATATAATAGAATTTTTCCCAACAAATTTATAATAAGTGCTCAACAATATTGAAATTTTTAGGTCTATGATGTGACAAATATCACGATCTTCCTTCTACTGGTTAAACTGTTCTGAAGGAAAATTGATCTGATACCATGCTATATTTTTCATTAGTTTTGTTAACATTAGATTTACCATAGCATTTTTTATCTTCTTTTAACATTCAATAATCATATACTGAAATATATAAGAACCAGATAAACAAGCACAAGAATACACAAATATTTACCCTGGAAAAAACCTCAAACTTGGGGGAAAAGCCCAACCAACTTTTCTTAGAGAGAATATTTCCAATACAACCATGAACAAGCTCCAATAACAAGAGAAAACCAACAATGAAGAAACCCTAATAACATATACTTATCTCTTCTTATTTTCAAAACCTAACGAGGATAGACAACTGAGTCACCACAGAACTGGCACAAGGTAGGCGCATCACTAGAGCAATATAGCACACCACAAAACTGGCACAACTAGTAACTAGTAATTGCAACTGTAACTGTAATTGTAACTGGCATGAAGAAACTGGGAAGCACCACACAACCTTAGTGTAACTCTTCTAGAGGTAGCGCATAAGAGAGATCACCAAGAGCCACCAATAGTATCCTTCCCCAAGTGGGGTGCACTTTCCAAGAGAACCATAAACTAGAAATAGTGAAACTGCTACAACTACATCTACAACTGCCTAGTGCGCACTACAGAAGGAGAACTGTGTCTGTACAAATGAAATGATCCAGACCTATATTTATACTAATATAGGTTCTTGTCTCGGGCCAACTTCTTATTTTGGGTCTTCACATTTACTTTATTATTTATGTGGGTCAACTTCTATTCCTAGAAATTATATTTCCACTTTAATTATTTCCTGTGGGTTGACTTCTCTTCCAGGTCTTCACATTTACTTTATTATTTCTGTGGGACAACTTCTATTCCTGGAAATTATATTTCCACTTTAATTATTTCCTATGGGATGAACTCTCTTATGTTTCCTTCTATTTAACGTTATTCTTTTCTAGTGTGTTCTTCAATTGTTCAATGGTCTTCCTTTGACTTCTTGGAATCTTCTTCTTCTCTAAGAAAAGTTGTCCAAGAGGGAATACCTCTCGTAGATACCAAAACATCAATAATTTTAAAGGGGTTATAATTGGGAAATCCTATCATATAATTCAGCTATTATTTGTTGATGACATTATGATTTTCTATGAGGGATCCAAAAGGTTTTTTAAGAAGTTTAAGGTAATTTTTTATTTATCTTGTAAGGAAATAAGCATGAAAATAAATCTAGAGTAGTAAAACCTCTCACTGTGGGGTATTCTTAAGTAGGAAATGAATTACATTTCACAAAATTTTCCTTTAAAATGCAAAGACCCGGACATGGGGTTGAACTACTTAGGTTTCCATTTGAATCCAAACATGTATAAAAAGGAGATTGGCAATGGTTAACAACAAAAGTGGAAAAGAGGATATTTTGGTTTGAAAAATAATACATATAGATATGTAGGTGAATATTCAATAAAATAACATGTAATTTACCATTAAAACTTGTAAATCTTGGTGAATATTATCAATTTAATCATATTTATGTTAATAATAGGCAAATATTTGTTTTCAAAAAAATTTCAATTGGTGAAAAGTTTCTCATAAAAAATACCTTGATGGTCCCTAAACTCATCAAGGGACTTGCGTTCCAAAATTAGGTTATAAATCATTTTTTAAGGAAGAGAGGAACATTGTGTGGTGGTGGAAAATTTTATGAAAACTCAAATGTTTAACCAAATAAAAAATATATATATGTGGTTGCACATAAACTATAGGCCTCCCACATGGGACATACAACAAAAAAGAATCTTTGTTGGTCCTGGATGGTGCACTTTATGTTAGAAAGAAGAAGAAACAAATGTGCATGTCAATATGACTTGTCCCTTTTCAAAGGAATTTTGGAAGGAAGTGGAGGGGATGAAAGGATACCAAAAGGTTTGGGCACGTGAGGATGTTGAATTGGATTTCAGGTCATGATGTGCCAACAAGAATAAAAAAAGGATCAAATCTCTTTCCTTAAACATTGCATGGGGAGTTTGATTGGCCAAGAACCTTAAACTATTTGAAGGAAAATAGACTCTATCATTAAAAAGTTTTGTCTAGGATTTAAACATATTGAATGCATTCCCACAAACTCAGGAGAAACAATATTCACATGGTCATTTAGAAGAGATAAAATTATTCCACGAGAATACTTCGATGGTGCCTCTTAGGGGACCCCTCCTAGGGGTGGAGCAAGAGGAATTTTGTATCTATCAAAAACTCATAACTTAAAATTCAAATATGGAATTGGGCCGAAATCAAACAACTTTTGTTAATTAATGGCCTTCAAATTGGTTTTGAAATTATCTTAAGAATCAGAAGTTTCACATATTCAATTATATGGTGATTATATTCTTGTTATACAATGGATTTGCAATGAAATAAAATTAAGAAACTTTACTTTACAATCCTTGTTTAATAAAGTACAATAAATGTTACCAACTTTCTCATAAATATCTTTTTCACACATCTAGAAGGACAGGGACACCATAACAGATGAACTTTTGAAAGATGGAATAAAGTTGGATAGAGGAACATGTATGGTGTCAATTCAATGGGAAGGGAAATGTTTCATTATGCACATGAGTCGTAGATATAATTCTATTTTTTCTTATATTTATTTTTTGGTAAAAACTTGGAAATCAATGTTGGGAGATAAGACAGATTAAATGTGAACTTTTGGTATCTTTTTTAGATGATGACAAAGTACTTTATAATTTTTTATTTTATTTTTGAACACGATATATAGTAGGATGAAAAGGATTATGAGGGAAGAAGATATGCTCAAAAATAAAAATGTTATTTCAAATGAATTCCACAAATCTTGGATTAACAAGCCTACAGACTAAGATACTGAGACATCTTGAACTTTCCAAAACCCGTGACTGTCATTTACTATAATGATATTGTAATGTTTTCTTGTAAAAATGTTTTCCTTGAGCATGATAGAGACACGAGTTGGTTATAGTGCTTAGATCCAGAATTATTCACCTTTCATATTAATGTCATTACTTCATATTATAATTTCATTTTATCATTTACAACAAAGGAAAAAGGGATTATAGGATGTTATAGTGTTCAGATCCACAATTATAGGATGTTTCTTTCTAATTGATCGATGGAATTCAAGGGAAAAAATGTTTCAATGAACCCACCCATTGGAAAGAAGCAATAAAGGAGCCATCTTGACCAACTTTAAACCATCCCACACTTTCATAGGAATTGTGCTAAAACAAACATTATTTTGTGCTCTCTGTTTATGTGAGGGATTTTGGGAAAGGCATGCTTTCCATTGAATTTATGCCCATCCTTTTGACCTTTTTCTAGCGACTATGTTTACTTTCACTCACAAGCATGATTTTTCTTTAAGAAAAAAATCACATATTTCTATGTTTCTACCACAATCCAATGCTGAAACAGGTCAAAAAATGATACCTTTAAAAATCATTGATACAAAGTTTTATGAACGTATTATGCCTCTATAATTGCAATTTACAGGAGGTTCTTCTTACCAATGAAGGCAATAGTTACTATTGACCGTCCGGCTAGTCCTTACAGTGCATTCTGTACATGCCTCTCTGCAGCACTTGAAAGCAAGCAAGTGATATTCATGATAACAATGATAAGAAACCTTTCTAACTTATTTCACCAAAATATATAGGTCATTTACAATCGAAAAAGAATTAAAGTTGTTTAACTAGCCACTTCTTAGAGAACATAGACATTCATCACTAACGAGAGAGGAAACCAAACACATTGACACAATACCTCAAAAAATACATAATAAAGAGTTTAAGGTCATTCATAACTTCGTTGAATGGAAGAACATAGGATATATATATTGGAAACAAAGGGGACAAAAAATAAAACACAACAGAAGCAACCTCATCAATTAATAGGCCACTTGTCATATTCACGAGATAATCAGTTCTCATCCAACACATCTAGGCTGAATTGTTACTAAAATGCCAGATAGAATCAGTGAATTGTTATTTTAAAAAAAAGTTAATAATTTATTAAAAGATGGGCCACTTGTCATATTCATGACTATATGGATAGCGTGTGGAGAAACACAATGACTCTGCTTACTGGAAAATTCCTCAAACACAAAAGGCCAACCTACAAAACTTTACCACAGCTACTATTCAGAACCATGAAAACGCTTGAAGAAGCTCAAGTATATTAACTTGGATATTGAGGCGGTGGGGAGGTATTCATGTGGTGAGACAGTGGAGAGGTACTCAGTTGGTGAGGAGGTAGCCAGGTAGAAGGTGTGAGTGTGTCAAAGCTTCGGCTGTTGTTACTAGTGCGTGCATACATATTGTACAGGGTGGTGAAGAAGCGATAGCCAGGTATGAAATTTGCATTGAATGAGGATGAGGAGAATGGAACCCTACACTAGGAATTGCATTTAGATCATGTAGTATTATAGTGCAAATCTCATAAATAAGTCACAAGTGCTCAAATAAACTTATTCTAGCACAACCATTAAAATGGCCCTTCAGCAGGCAATGGATGCTCTGCCTTCCTCTTCACCATACTTATTACAACACGATTCTTTAGACCTTAGAATTTGTAGCAACTATAAATCCCTTTGTGTTGGGTTTTTATCATTCCCAAATCCTCAACCAACAACCATGAAAGAAAAAACCGTGGTCACATGAAGCACAAGAAATTCAATGGGTCTGTGGAATTGATGTTTAGTAAAAATGTGTGGGCTCAAACAAACTCAATACCAAATGTACAAAAATTATTCCACAAGCTATGCAAAACATGAAGAATAGAAGAAGCTCTCAAACATTTTTAATAAATAGTAGCCAAAGGGAAGATTCCCAATGTGGCCTCCCGCACAAACCTCATTAGTGGTCATTGCAAAGAAGGTAAGACCAAAAAATCCAGTTGGGTTCTTGAAAAATTTCTTTTGTTAGGCTGTAATCATGATGTTATAACATATAATGTATTAATCGATGGGCATTGTAAGAAGGGTAAATAATTTCAATCTTCATTATAGAATCACCGTGGAATCAAGTGTTAGAATTAGGGCAGTAAATCATAACAGTAGTGTCTTTTAAATTTTAGTGAGTATAACAACTAGAGCATATGTTCAGAAAACAAATCTAAACTGTAAGAACAAAGAGAACTGAAACATAAGTACCCAGATCTAAACTAGTTTAGATATAACCAAGAGTTAGAGAGTAGATCTAGGAAGATTCTAGTTCATATCTATAATGCTGGAATAAGAAACTAATACTGATCTACAGATCTAAACTCAATCTACAGATCTTATCAAGAACAATAAATCATACTACAGAAACAAAAGAGTAAACTCAATATATAGATCTAATAACTGTCAATGTTGGTACATAAATCTAGATAGATTGAACAGTACATAACACAAAACAAATCCAAATCTGAAGATAATGAATAGATAGCTTACCTTGTCCTAAAGCCTTACCTCTGAAGAAGTCATAGCCAACACAAGAGATGCAAAACCATTTGTGATTGTGCTCAAACAAATTCCAGCTCATAGATCCACCATATAGGTTGGATCTCTTGCCTAGAGATAAATAAAATTTCTTTCCACCAAGGGGATAGGACCACAAAGACTTCCCACAATCAAACCCTCACACAAACAGTAGGTAAAACATTCAAACCCTCACACAGAATTTTGTGGAAAAAACCCTCACACAAGAAACAATCATCTCACAGCAGAAGAGAGGGTTGTACCCATAGTCACACAACAACAGCTAAAGTAGGGCCGCACTAGCATTCACTCCACACAATAAAGGGAGAGCGGCACCTACAGTCTCCCCACACAGCAGAAAAAGGAGGGCCACACCAACAGTTATCTCAGACAGCAACAAAAGGAGGGCCGCACCAACAGTTATCCCACACATCAGCAAAAGGAGGGCCGCACCAACAATTACCCCACACAGCAACAAAAGGAGGGCCACACCAACAGTTACCCCACATAGAAGAGTGGTTGCACCTATCAGCACCCTACAACAGAATAGAGGACCAAGCCACCTACAACAACAATGTTCCAATAGAAAAGGAGTCGTAGCAACAATATCACCAACAAAGAAAAAGGGTTGCTACTCCAATAGAAAGTGAGCCGCAACAACAAGAGAGGATCTGCTCACACAATGCAAGAATAGAAGGATAGGATATAAGAGGTAGGGGGGGGGTTAATTTATAGTTTAGGCTAGGGAAGTAAAATTATAAATTAAAATAATTATTAAATATAACATGTTTAAATTAAATAATTTAAACATGATATAATTAACATTTAATTTAAACTTTATTTAACCCTTTAAGACAAAACAACATAAAAGCCCCAAAACAACACAAGCAAGGGTAAGAGAGGGTTTAGGAGGGTTTACAAGGTGGAAATACTTATTCATTTATTTTCAAGGTGACCTTATTACTTTATCATCATTGCATATGGAATACATTCCTTATGTGGTCATGTCCTCCTTCAGGGAAGGTCATACACCAACAAAATACTTGATCGAGGATCAAGTTTCCCCAGAACTTTTTCTGGGGTCTTATCCACCAAGGTCCAAGACAAAGGATCAACCCATACCCTAGGCATGGGTACCCTGGACCATGTCCAGGGGCCCTAGACTTATCTAGGGGCTTTAACTACTTGGTCCTAGACCAAGAACCCCAGTCATATACTGGGGGCCCTCTCAGGGGTCTTTACTACTTGGTCCTAGACCAAGAACCCTAGTCATATACTGGGGGCCCTCTCAGGGGTATTTACTACTTGGTCCTAGACCAAGAACCCCAGTCATATACTAGGGGCCCTAACAAGGGTCTTTTTCATGGCACTAACTGTTTGGTCCCAGACCAAGTACCCCAAGAGTGCACTGGGGGCCCTAGATCTCGTCTAGGGTCTTAGCCACCCTCCCAGAGAATGGCTCTTGCAGCTGCTTATCAATTTAATACTCCCTCTCAGCAAGAGAGGCATTCTTAGCTACACCAATCTTGTCACGAAAGTATACAAACTTTGTCAGGGACAGTGGCTTAGTGAAAATATCTATTGTCTGTTCTGCTGTTGAAACATACTAAATGATGAGAACATTCTTCTGAACCATGTCCCATACATAGTGATATATCATCTCAATGTGTTTCGATCTGTCGTGAAACACTGGGTTCTCAGTGAGCTTTATATAGCTCTGGTTGTCATAGTGAATGACTGTGGGTTCAAGCTCTGAACTAAACAATTCTGAGAGTAGCTTCCTGAGCCATAGTGCTTCTCTGCCAGAAGCACTAGCAGCAATGTATTCTACTTCTACATTTCTTTGGGATACGGAGGCCTGTTTCCTGCTAGACCAGGAAATCATTGTTGAACCCAAACTGAAGTAATATCCGAAAGTACTCTTTCGATCCATGGCACTGCCCATCCAATCTAAATCTGTAAAACCAAGGAGCATTACACCTCCACTGGAGGTGTATCTGAGACAATAAGCTATAGTCCCTCGAACATATCTCATAATATGTTTTACAGCAACCATATGTATATGCTTAGGTTCACACATGAACTCACTTACATCATTTACTACATAACAGATGTCTGGTCTCGAATGTACAAGATACATCAAAGATCCAATGATCTGCCGATATAAAGTGGGGTCTTCTGGATCTGAACCTGTGACTTGATCTTAAAGTTTCTTTAGGTTAGAGATCATTGGATTTTTCATGGACTTGTAGTCCATCATGCCAAATCTGTGAAGTATATCAACTGCATATTTACTCTGTGAGAGAAAGATCTCTCCTGGTTTCTGCCAAACCTCCAAGCCCAAAAAATAGCGCATGAGCCCCAAATATTTCATTTCAAATTCTTCAGAAAGCTCCCTCTTAGTCTGAGCTATCAATTTTTCCTCTCCAGTGAGGAACAAATCATCCACACATAAGACTAGGATAACTGGATGATTTTGAATGATTTTTATATAAATATTTGTATCTGCTATGCTCTTGGAGAATCCAAGACTTTGTAGAAAGCTGTCTATTCTACCATACCAAGCTCTCGGAGCTTGTTTTAATCCGTACAGGGCTTTCTTGATTTTGCATACATGATATCTTTTATCATGTATCACGAAACCTTCTGGTTTCTCAATGTATACTTCTTGCTCAACTTCACCGTTAAGAAAATCAATCTTAACGTCCATCTGGTGAAGTTTCCAACCAAAAACGGTTGCAAGTGAGATAATAATTATAATTGAAGTATACCTGGCAACTGGAGCAAAAATCTCGTCATAGTCAATTCCTTCTTTCTGAGAGAAACCATAAGCCACAAATCTCACCTTGTATTTATCAACACTTCCATATGTTGCATGCTTTATCTTATAAAGCCATAAAGCCATTTTGAAGTCACTACAGATTTACCATGAGGTCTAGGAACTACGGTCCATACATCATTCTTTAAAATAGAATCATATTCTTCATTCATAGCATCTTTCCAAACTTGATGTTTGTAGGCATCAACAAAAGTGGAAGGTTTTGAATCAATTACAGTATTTAAATGAGCTATGAGACCGGAGTACTTATCTGGTTTCTTGCTTTCCATGAAGGTGCCCTTCAGAGCTGAATGCTTTTCTGCTTCTTTCAATATCTCCTGGAACCAAGTTGGTTTCCTTTTGACAAGAGGTAACTCCATTGGAAATACAATAGAGTCCCTTGAAGGATCTGCTAGAAGTTCAGAGGTTTCCTCCCTCTGTTCATCTGGAAGAGGAGATTCTAGAGAATCAAGTGGTGGAGCTTCCTGCTCCTCTGAATCACATAGAAGTTCTCTGGCCTAACAGAAATCTATTTCTTCATGAAAAGTCACATCTCTTCTTACTTCAATGAACTTTTGGCCAGGGATATAAATCCTGTAAACTTTTGAGGTCTCATTGTATCCCACAAAAGTTCCTTTTTTACCAGAGGGCTCTAGTTTAGTCCTCTTCTCTTTTGGAATATGTATATAAACTGAGCTGCCAAAGATTCTTAAATGATCAACTGAGGGCTTACACCTGGTGAAAACTTCTTCAGGATTTTTTGCTTCAAGAGATTTGTGAGGACATCTATTCTAAATGTACACTGCAGTACTAGCAGCCTCAACCCAAAGTGATAGGAGCAAGTTTTGATCATGCATCATAGCCCTAGCTACTTCATAGATAGTCCTATTCTTTCTTTCAGCAACCCCATTCTACTGAGGGTTGTATGGTACAATTAGCTCCCTCTTAATTCCAAAGGCTCGATAGAGTTCATCATATTTGAAGGAGTCAAATTCTTTACCGTTATCTGTTCTAAAAACTTTGATGTGTCTTCCTATTTAATTTTCAACAAGATTCTTGAAATCTTGAAATCTACTAAGGGATTCATCTTTAGTTTTTAAGAAATAAATCCAAGTTTTATGTGAACAAACATCAATAAAAATGATATAATAAATACAACCATTCATAGAAGGTGAAGACATGGGTCCACAAAGGTCAGAATGAATTAAATCCAAAATTCCATTTGATTTTTTGTTACTGAGAGGATAGGGTTTCTTTATGTTCTTACCAAGTGAACAACCTTTACAAACACTATTATTCTCAACAGAAAATACTGGCATACCTGTCACCATCATTTGCAAACTTGGAAGTGCATTGTAATTGAGGTGTCCAAGTCTCCTGTGCCAAAGCTCACAGGGACTGATCGTCTCATGAACTAAAGCTTGAACAACCTGACCTGAAATCTTATAAAGTCCACACTCATGAGTTCTAATGGTTATAGCAGTACTTAAATATTTATTTGAGGACCATAAGAGGGCCTTTCCTTTGGAGAAAGCTACTGAATAACCTTTACTTTCTAAAACTGGAACAGAGATTAATTTTTTCTTTAAACCAGGTACATAAAGAATTTCATCAATGTGAAAGATATTACCTGAGAGAAACTGGAAGGAGGTAGAGCCAAAACCTTTTATGTCATAGGTGCCATCATCACCTAGTTCAACCTTTGCCTTGAATTTCTTGTCTTGATAGTTTGCAAGGTTTTGTTTGAAACCTGTCATGTGTCTGGAAGCACCACTGTCTATCAACCAAATCTCTTCTGACTTGGTGATAGTGCCGGAAAGAGCTAAGATGAGGTAATATTCCTTATGTTGTTCTTTCTCTTTAGTGGTAGCTCTGGTTTGTCTTCTTTGAGGGTCCTCTTGGGGTTTAGCCTCTTCAGTGGCAACTGAGGCTTGAAATATTCCTCTTCTTTTATGCTGAGAGGGAGGACTCCTGCAGTCTTTTGCATAATGTCCTATCTTATTGCAGTTAAAAAATTTAACTTTAGATAAATAAGGATTGAGATGAGATAGCTTACCTTGGGGTTTCTTACCTTTGCCTTTTGACTTTGGGAACTTCTTCCATTTCTTGGTCTTTGCTGCAAGGGCATGATATTGTAAAATAGGATAGTCATTTCTGTTGTTTAGTCTTCCTTCTTCTTCTAAGCAGTCATGCCACAACCTTTCAAAATTAGGTTGGGATTCTCTTCCATTCATGGATGCAAGAAAAACTCCCCAAGCAGCAAGAAGTCTATCAAAGGCTATTTAAACAAGGTCATCATCATCTACATGAACTCCTATTGCAATAAGTTGATCTTTAGTTTGAGCAATTTTGGAGAAGAAGGTGGCAATTGTATCATCCTTTCCCATTTTCAAAGTACGTAATTGTTTCTTCAAAATTCTTTTCTGAGTAGGTGTCTTCTTCTCATATAGGTTTGCCAAAGCATCAAAACAATCTTTGGTAGTCCTTAGATGACCAATGATGGGCATCATGTTGTCCTTGATATAATCAATGATAATTCTTTTAGCCTTGGTTTGTTTTCTTTTATATGTTGCCCTTGTTGTGTTTGTGGTAGGTTCTTCAATCTCCTTAGTGTTAAAATCTTCTAGATCATTCTCTTCAAGATTGTTTATTATTCTGTATTTCCAAGCATTAAAGTTTGTAGCCCCTACAAGTCTGTCTTCATATTTAACTGATGAAGAAGCCATGCTTAGATCTGAGTTAGTTTAGATGACTGAAATCTACAAAACAACCCTAACAAAGTGGATCTGTGTAGGCTCAATATTAGATCCTTGAGTTCTGTTCACACCCTTAGCTCTGATACCATGTTATAATTAGGGAAGTAAAGCATAACAATAGTGTCTTTTAAATTTCAGTGAGTATAACAACTAGAGCATATGTTCAGAAAACAAATCTAAACTATAAGAACAGAGAGAACTGAAACATAAGTACCCAGATCTAAACTAGTTTAGATATAACCAATAGTTAGAGAGTAGATCTAGGAAGATTCTAGTTCAGATCTATAATGCTGGAATAAGAAACTAATACTGATCGACAGATCTAAACTCAATCTATAGATCTGATCGAGAATAATAAATCATACTACAGAAACAAAAAAGTAAACTCAATATATAGATCTAATAACTATCAATGTTGGTACATAAATCTAAATAGATTGAACAATACAAAACACAAAAAAATCCAGATCTGAAGATAATGAATAGATAACTTACCTTGTCCTGAAGCCTTACGTCTAAAGAAGTCACAGCCAACACAAGAGATGCAGAACCATTTGTGATTATGCTTAGACAAAGTCTAGCTCATAGATCCACCATATAGGTTGGATCTCTTACCTAGAGATAAATAAACTTTCTTGCCACCAAGGGGATAGGACCACAAAGACTTCCCACAATCAAACCCTCACACAAGAAACTATCATCTCACAGCATAAGAGAGGGACGTACCCACAGTCACACCATAGCAGCTAAAGGAGGACCGCACCAGCATTCACTCCACACAGTAAAGGGAGAGCATCACCTACAATCTCCCCACATAGCAGCAAAAGGAGGGATGCATCAACAGTTATCCCACACAACAACAAAAGGAGGGCCGCACCAATAGTTATCCCACACAGCAACAAAAGGAGGGCCGCACCAACAGTTACCCCACACAGCAACAAAAGGAGGGCCTCGCCGACAGTTACCCCATACAGAAGAGTGGTTGCACCTATCAGCACCCTACAGTAGAATAGAGGACCGAGCCACCTACAACAACAATGTTCCAATAGAAAAGGTGTTGCAGCAACAAGCTCACCAACAAAGAAAAAGGGCCACTACTTCAATAGAAAGTGAGCCGCATCAACAAGAGAGGATCTGCTCACACAATGCAAGAATAGAAGGATAGGATATAAGAGGTAGGGGGGGTTTAATTTATAGTTTAGGCTAGGGTAATAAAATTATAAATTAAAATAATTATTAAATATAACATGTTTAAATTAAATAATTTAAACATGATATAATTAACATTTAATTTAAACTTTATTTAACCCTTTAAGACAAAACAACAAAAAAAACCCAAACCAACACAAGCAAGGGTAAGAGAGAGTTTAGGAGGGTTTACAAGGTGGAAATACTTATTCATTTATTTTCAAGGTGACCTTATTACTTTATCATCATTGCATATGGAATACATTCCTTATGTGTTCATGTCCTCCTTCAGGGAAGGTCATACACCAACAAAATACTTGATCGCGAATCAAGTTGCCCCATAACTTTTTCTGGGGTCTTATCCACCAAGGTCCAAGACCAAGGATCAACCCATGACCTAGGCAAGGGTACCCTGGACCATGTCCAGGGGCCCTAGACTTATCTAGGGGATTTAACTTCTTGTTCCTAGACCAATAACCCCAGTCGTATAATGGGGGCCCTCTCAGGGGTCTTTACTACTTGGTCCTAGACCAAGAACCCCAATCGTATACTGGGGGCCCTAACAAGGGTCTTTTCCATGGCACTGACTGTTTGGTCCCAAACCAAGTACCCCAGGAGTGCACTGGGGGCCCTAGATCTCGTCTAGGGTCTTAGCCATCCTCCAAGAGAATGGCTCTTGCAGCTGCTTATAAATTTAACATCAAGGAAACTAGTCATAGATTTTGTAGCTTTTTTTTCAATAGACACTACTAGGTGAGAGCATTAATTTTCTTTTAAGTGAAACTCCTATCATTTAATATGATTTTTTGCTAGAAATTAAGTCACACGATTCTTTTCTAGCAACATTTAAGAAGTAACTTTGACATGAATTTATAGTCCAAAGATTTGAGATTTATATTCGAACACTAACCAAAGTAGTGGGACTTTGTTGGATGTTGGTATAT
The DNA here is from genome assembly GCA_000966675.3 of Picea glauca. Taxonomy (NCBI): domain Eukaryota; kingdom Viridiplantae; phylum Streptophyta; class Pinopsida; order Pinales; family Pinaceae; genus Picea; species Picea glauca. The sequence goes on from JZKD02S1317983.1 coordinate 14,301, forward strand.
TATTGCATCTTATGAGTAACCTTTACAAGGATTTTACTTCTCTGAACGGTATGGAATTCAGAGGCCATGGGGGAAATTGTTTGGATGACAAGACATATTCAGGAATTAGACGAATTACCATAAAAGCTGAAGATAAGTCATTAACTTCACTTCAACTATATTATTATGGTCTGGAAGGAAATGGAAAATTGGAGGATAGATTATTTCTCGACCATCGACATAGAAGTGAAGTTGGCAATAAAATAGAGGTAAGTTACAGAATTCTCAATTAGATAAATTTCTAAGTAAGATGTATTTTACATGTTAAACAAATCAATGCATTAAAAGATAGAAAATAAGTAATTTTCTTCATTTGGTGGTGTTGTTGACATGTGCATGCATGCATCACACTTTAAAATACCCATAAAAGTTATAGCTCATACCTTCTTTGTTGATTGGTGATATACAGAAAATGAGATTGAAGCCATTGCACGAGAGAATCCCTGCCTATAAGCTACACAAGATGACAAAAATCCTCAGTTAAAGAATCGTTATGTCTATGCTTTCAACAACATTAAAAGAATGAGAAGATGAATTTCTTTGTCTATGCTTTCAACAACATTAAAAGAATGAGAATCCAAGTGCTCGAATGGGAAGGAATCCAAGGGCGTGGTGACAACCATTTAAAAGAACTTCCCTGCACAGTTTCAAAACATTAGTTAAGAATGAGTTGTCTGGCATTTAAACAAAATTTTCCAGTAGAAGGCCATGATTTAGCATTGCAGATCAAGGGTTTAGAATCTATATCCTTCAGTACTTGAGCATTTTAGGTTATGGATGGTTTTTTTTCTTTCTTATTATGGTGGATTCATGTGATCCTCTACAAGTAAACCCTCACCATGGAAAATAATTTTTCCATTTAGAAGGATCTAGAGAAGTAAATGTTCCTTCCATTAAAGGAAGGATCTCATCTTAGGTTATGATTCCTCACCTGAGAGACTAAAGGGAGAAACGATAATGTAGTAGAGGGAAGGTTGAGAGGTGGTGAAAGCCATGTTAAAAGCCAGTGTCCTCAACTCCCAAATGCCAAAACCTTGCCAACGTGGATGTTTCAAATTTTTTAAAATTGTATATTTAAAAAAAAAAAAAAAATCACTCTGACAAATAGCGAAAAAAATCCATATACACTTGGGGAAATTATCTCCCATTATATGGTATTGACTAACCAAAAATTTTATTGATAAAAATAAAAAAACAAAATATCATTTTAATTATTTAAATAAAAGAAATAACAAAAGTCTTATGAATTTATGTGCATGATATCATTGAGTGTCTCCAAGACATACCAACTAATACTACATAACAAACTAACTAATAAATAGTCAACCAACATTGACTGCAGGCGATTGTTATAGTTCCTCACTGGAGGCGATATAGATAGATAGGTTGATATGATAATTTAACAAGAGTTGCATGGCAGCTTAGTCCCTACCAGGCACGTCTTTAGTCTCCATTATGTAAATGCATTACGGACTATGTTCAAATCATGGACCCTACTTTTGATCTAAAGGCTATACCTTGTGTTCATATTTCCTTATGGCTATTGCTTTCGATGAGGCCTCACTATCAATATTTCTCTTGTTTTTGAAACTGAAAATCATTATGGTTCAATAGAGAAAATTGGCTTTGGATCCAGATCAACAGAAAAAACAACTAGCACTGGAATTGGAATTGGTTCAAGGCAATGTACTTAGGGAAATTCATCTGCATCTGTCTTTTTTCGTTCCAGTGCAATGAATGAAACTACATTTGGATGTGCCTTTACTCATGCATCAATTGCCTCCACCCACCACCCTATATAGTAGTAAATTGTAGGAGTAAATGATGTATTTGTCTTTTGTTTTGGCCATGAATTGAGTTCGTAATCTCTTCCTAGAACAACCCAAAGTGGCTGTATGGATGTACATCCTAGTTGTTTGGCCACATAACAACTAGTGTGGTAAAATGGTCAACAAAGTCTATGAGAATAGACGCACCGAGTACCTGAGGTTCCAAAGCGCATTACTAAATGAATCCTATGCATTTGCCCCAATACTCAGTGAGAATAATATTAAAGACCAAATTAAATGCTCATAGACACCTCTGCAATAAGGGGCTTAAGATATTCACCAATCATAATTTAAAAAAATAAAATTAATTTAAAAATAAAATTAAAAAAATCAATATAACAATGTTTACATTTGGAAAATTATTTAAATTTATGGTCAAACTGCTTAGTCAACTACATGCGAATGTGAACTCATCGCTCTAGTCGCCTTGGCAGGGACCAATAAAATAAAACAAGGAAAATTTTTATTTTTCCTTGAAAATGTTGCAATTTTTTTTAGAAGTGAGGAGTAGATCTGATAGATAGGGCTTATCGGGACAATCGGTCTCTTCAGGTTCCCGAGGTACCAGAACTCACTTTGCAACTTACTGATCTTATGCGCTCTTTAAAAAAATGGATGACCTCATGTATTAGCTCACGATTTGGGGATGCGTCACATCGACAAAAAGCCATGTAACACTGGAAGCAATTGCAGTCGAATGACGGGTGACGACTTCATAGGATTCATTGCGATGCTTTGCGCTTATTCTTAGCTACATCCCCAATGGCACAAAAATCCACATCCATGAGTCGTCGCCCTAGTGGTATGGCTCGGAGTTTGATGGCCTGTGATTCTCAGTCATCAAATGCGATTCTTCTACGACTTTCCATGCCGCTATTTACTGGGCATTCAAGCTGTGATAAAAAAAGTACATTCTTGGTTTGTTACTTAATTCTTTTCAGTCAAGTCACGGGGTAGATTTAGTTCTCTACAATTCTTTCTATGATTTGCACCTAAACCTGAAATTACAGTTGAACGAGGTAAGCAATCCATCACTAATTAATAACTTATAATTATTTCTAATTAATGGTACTGCATTAGTGGGACACAACTAATCGCATGGAGAACCAAATAATAACTTTGCAATTAATGTTCATGTCTAATCATTGACACAACCGAGAACCTCACTGTAGCATGTGTAACAAGGGAAACAAAGTTGCTTATACTACCTCCTATTAGTAATTGAATGTAGTTAAGAGTTGTCTCATGATGTAATTGGATGTAGTTAAGAGTTGTCTTGCAGTGGCTATGGTTGACATCAAGATTTTCCACTTAGAGAACCGTTAATCCTTTCTTGATTTGTCATAGAGATTATTTTTTGCTTGTTCAATAGAGATCATAACGTAAAACAATAATATGTTGTCCATATGCCACCACCCTCCATGATCTCAATAGGTCAATTTGGATGACATGAAATAAGGATCTTATGAAAATAGATCCAATGGACTTGATAAATACCAAATCCACACAAGCCAACTAAAATACCTACCATGAACAACTAACATTAAATTATAAGCGCAACAAAAATGAACTAGACTACCTACCACATAAAATTGGCATTGAATTACAAACTCAACATAAAGTAATAAGCTTAAAGTCAAACTTAAAATCTAATTATATATATATATATATATATATATATATATATATATATATATATATATATATATATATATATATATATATATATATATTCCATTTTTTTTATATTACAAATTCGTTAGTGAATTAATCTCACTATTATCATCATATAAATTATAGATGTTGATATTTAAACTTTTTAATTGAATAAGATTTATTATTATTTATATTATTGCATTTTTTTTTTATATTTAATC
>JZKD02S1317983.1:18095-62975 GCA_000966675.3 Picea glauca
CATAAAGTAATAAGCTTAAAGTCAAACTTAAAACATAATTAAAAATATATATATATATATATTCCATTTTTTTTATATTACAAATTCGTTAGTGAATTAATCTCACTATTATCATCATATAAATTATCGATGTTGATATTTAAACCTTTTAATTGAATAAGATTTATTATTATTTATATTATTGCATATTTTTTTTATATTTAATCATTTTAATATTACATAGATGGTTTTTGCTATGCAAATTTTACTAGTCTCCCTTTATATTTAATGGACAATTATGCATTCCACGTGCTAAACATCTTTGTCATGTCACTTTGTATGAATATTATATTGAATATTGTTTTATTTTGATTTTAGTATGGATCATGTAATGTTGTAGTCAAAGAAGGTTAAACCAAATCTTCCTCGCGAAGAGAGAATACCAAAACCAAGTAATTTAATTTAGTGGTCAGGTTATTAGTTTGAAGAGAAAACCTTTATTAGTTTGAAGAGAAAAGCTAAGATGAGATTTCACACACTTTAAGGAGCATATGCAATGGCTGCGGTAGTTGGTGGCATGCCAAATCAATTTTTGCAACGGTGCACCAAATCATTTTTAGTGTTGTCGGGACACTGTACCATTAAATATAAACCTCCTCGAACATAATAACAGAACTCTCTCTCTGTTAAGTTTTGTTTTAAAATAACAGAAAGAATCTAGAGCCGTATCAAGAGTCTCAGGCCTTTGAAAGACAAGGTTTCCACTCTTGCGACTCTCTGAAGCCATATCAGAAGTCTCGGGCCTTTGAAAGACAAGGTTTCCACTTCTGCGACTTCTTGACAGAGTAACTAGTTTCTACCTGAGCAGTCGGCCAGGAGCCTATCTGACATTCTCTCTCTCTAGAGAAGAGAACTAAGATTAAATGCCCTGCTTTTTTGTGCAGTTATAGTTATTTATAATATAACACATGGATTCTTCAGACTGTTTCTGTTATGTAAATAACACTGTTGAAAGTTATGTTTCTACTTTTGAGTCTCGGCACTGTTTAATGATTCATTACATGCCGACCATTGAGACTTTAGATCCCAGACTACAAGACATTTATAAGGGAATGAGACCTCCAGGGACTCCTAAAGTTTGGTTTAAATCCCAACGTTATTCATCGAAACATCACTGACACTGCCAGGATGTTTTTTTTCCATCATAGAAATTTTTCAAACACTGTATATAATTTAGAACAAATCTCTGAAAGTGACTATAAAATGATTTTTATCAGAGAAAAGCATCCATGGGTCATAAGGAAACAGTATGTCCTACAGCAAGATGTAGATCATGATGAAGATCTCGAAATGTACCATGAAATATACACTCAACATTGGGATCTAGATCACTTTCGGCATTTCCATGACCAGCCAGTAGAATGATAAATACTTTCAAGTCTTACTGGCCGACAATAGTGCCAGTCGTTTTCTGTGGGTTGACGTTACTAACCTCCACAGTGTAATTCAAGTCTAATTGGCCAACAGTGGAGCCAATCAGGTTTAGTGGGTTGATGTGACCAATATCCACTTTGTAATAATGAATAATGAGCATCTTGGAAACTTGGAGCACTTCTCCAACTTTTGGCATGGTTTGACCCGCATTTCCAATATTCTAAATTCACATGTCTTTTGAAATGTGACAAATGGTAGGGGAATCTTGTACGACTAACCCTCCAGATCTAAAGTAAGATTTACTTTTCTTAGTGGAGAATAAAGTTATGATTTGGTCGGAAGAATCTTGCACGATTTCTACAGCCAAATCTCTAAAAGTAGATTTAGTGGAAAACATGTAGCGTCCAGAGTCTTGTCGAGTCTCTTCGATGAAATGATTCTCATCTCCACAAATTTGTATATAAGGAGATGAAGAATTCATTCATAGGGGGTTGTTTTGGAGTTTCAAGTCAATCAGTTTATAAGTTGTCCGAGTCTTTCTAAAGCTCCCTTCTGTCTGAGCTTTTGAGTCATTCTATGTGGATACAAGTTTGCATAAGTTTGTAAGTGTGTGAGTGAGTAAGAACATTCTGCTCTAAGCATCCTGCTCATATTGTATACCCTAGCTTTAGAGCTTCATCTCTCTGTGTTTAATATAAAAAAGACTTCTTCAAGCGTCTATGAAATCTGAACTATTGTGCATATGTTAAATACTCTCGTTTCTATTTGCCTACTATTGCAATCTGTGTGCCTTGAAATATTATGGTAGTCAAGGTTCTCTCAAGTGAAAGATAAATCTCTGGAGGAAAGTTGTGCAGAGGTTCTCTTAGGTCCTGGAGCACTTGTGTAAGTCCCGCCAGGCAGGTGGCTGCAAAGGGCATTTTATGGGGTTGGGTTGTTTGAAGGTTCACCAGGAGTTTTCTTTAGGAGCATATAAGGTTCAACTTGGGGTTCACCAGGATAACTGGATTGGTACTGCAGAGATTAGAGAGATGTAGAAGGTCAAGTAGCAGAAGAAAGACAGATGCACGAGACCGATTCATCTTCAAGCTTCATTCTCCGTTGGAGGAACCCTCTGAGTATACAAATGGAATCAGAGCCATGAAGCCATTTTCACGTCGGGTATGATAACAGATCTCTCGCTATGTTAAGTTTTGTTTTAAAATAAAAGAAAGAATCTAGAGCCATATCAAGAGTCTCGGGCCTTTGAAAGACAAGGTTTCCACTCTTGCGACTCTCTGAAGCCATATCAGAAGTCTCGGGCCTTTGAAAGACAAGGTTTCCACTTTTGCGACTTCCTGACAGAGTAACTAGTTTCTGCCTGAGTAGACAGCTAGGAACCTATCTTACATTCTCTCTCTCCAGAGTAGATAACTAAGATTAAATGCCCTACTTTTCTGTGTAGTTATAGTTATCTCTCCTATAACACACGGATTTTTCAGATTGTTTCCATTCTGTAAATAACACTATTGAAAGTTTTGTTTCTACTTCTGAGTCTCAGCACTGTTTAATGATTCATTACATGCTGACCATTGAGACTTTAGATCCCAGACTATAAGACATTTATAAGGGAATGAGACCTCCAAGGACTCCTAAGTATGGGTTAGGATACATTGAACAATGTGATCAGGTTATCCCTGATTATAGGTTTTCAAATCCTCTCCCTGACTCTATGCAAAGACCTTCAATAGATGAAATTCATAAGTTTCATTTAGTCGTGAAAGGATTTCCCAAAGGAAGCATAGAAGAAGTCTCGATCAAAAAAATGTTAAACTGGGATTTGTTTACAAATCCGGAAACATCTGACTTCAACATAGCCATATCAGATAAAGAAAAAGCAAGACTGTCACAAAAATGGCAGAAATATATTTCTGATAAAAATACATGGATTTCTTTCTATGAATGGAAGAAATTATTCTTGAATGTTGAAGTCCAAATGATGAAAGGAGAATCTGAGACACCTCCTAGACATAAATGGAAAAGTCTGGAAGGACAAACAGTTGAATCATATTCAACTTTTCCCCCATTCAAAGGCATTGTCCTTGAAGACAATAACAGACAAGTCAAAGCAGTACCTCTATTGCTTTCTGATGAAGCCACCCAACTAACGAGTGTTGACAGAAAATTCCAATCACTAGCAGAACAATTAAATTGGACAAACATAGCCTTGAGAGGCATGACTACATATACATTTGTAACAAATGACTATGCCAGGCATGGACAAATCAGAGACTTGCAAGTCTCTACAAACACTGTAGTCCAGTCCATAAATGAAATACAGGATAAAGTTACAAATGTCAAAGAGAAAATGGACACTGCTTTAACATAAATATCTACAAAATCTAGAGAGTCCAAAAGAAATCATGAAGAATTAATGGAAGGATTGGGAGAATCTTTCTCCAATATGGGAAAATCACTGCTAGAAATTAAACAAAAGGATAATATCCCTGACAAACCCATTCCTGATCCTTACATCCTTCCAAATCATCCGATATCCATCTTGTCTCCTGTATATAAAGCATTTGAGACCAAAATGGATAAAAGGTTTCCGCATCATTTTCCCCCTGAAAAGGATACACAAGAATCCTCAAAATAAAATCTTTCCTTAGTATCCATTCGACAACCTGCTTATGACAATCTCCCTCACCGTGTAAATAGACCTCTAGCACCAGACCTCTTGGGAAAAGGAAGATTACCTGAAACCCAAACATTTGCAGAAGATTGGTTCCCAGAATGGAACATTGATAGTCTGTCAGTTGGATAGATCAAACAAATGATTGATAGAATGTATGTTTCATACAAATTCATGTGTATGAAAGGCAAAACAGAAGTTGAAGCATGCAAATCTATAATTCATTTTTTTACTGGAACACTGAGCAAGTGGTGGCAAGTCATTTCATATCCAATAATGATTGCTAAGATGGAAGCAGAAATCCTAAGAGATGAACAAGGTGATGTGGTATATCACATTGATGGGACCCCCCATAACAACATGATAGGATCCCTTACCACATCAATCCTTGAACATTGGCATGGAACTGAAGCAGAATTAGCAGACAAACATGAGCTAATCCTTATGAACATGAAATGTAGAAAGATGTCAGAATATGAAGAATTTCATAAGGATTGGACACAGAGAATCTTTGAGGTACAAGATAGTCAAAACCTTTTATGGAAACAAGTTTACTTGGTTGCCATACCCAGTAAATTTGCAGAGTATCTAAAAATACAAGAAGTTTTTAAGCTTCCATATGAGATGTATACATGGGGAGAAATTTATTCTCTCATTACTAAAGCTCTGGTAGGGTTGTGTGTAAATATGAAAGTTCATAACTCTGTAAATAAGTTATCCCACTTACTAGACAGAAAATCTATATGCGAGAAGTATGGTCTATATATTTCAGACCCTATAAAAAGAAAAAGAAAAAAGCAAAAAGATTTCAAAGAAAAGAAAAGATAGAGGTACAAACCCAAGACACACTATTATGAGCTTGAAGATATCAAACTGAAAAACTCATTCTCATCAGGCCAAGCAGCAGGTCCAGTGTTGGATCTGTGGCAAAACTAGACACATTGCACATAATTGTCCGGAAAATAAAGCATCAAGGATGTCAAAAGGAAAACATTCTGAACAAAAAGCTAAAGAAGCTCAGGCTAGCAAGCAATTAGCTCTGAGAACACACTGCAACAGATGCGTGTAAAACAATCATGAAACAAATCAATGCCCGCACAACCCCTTACCAAAAAGAGAAGAAGTACATATGTTGCAACAAGGTTATTGTTCAGAATTCACTAGTGCCTCTGACTTTGAATATATCTCAGAAGAAGAAGTTTTGATGAATCAAAATTGCAGATGTAAAAATCCTAACTTCTGTTCTTATGAAGACAATTCTAATATCTCTGAGTCTGAATCTGAGCCAGAAATCAATGCCAGAGAAAAGATAAAAATCTGCATGTTCAGCAATGTGGGCGACCAAGAAGCAAAAATGCTAGCACAAATCAAAGCCCTACCCAAAGGAGATATGACAAATTCTCTTCTTGAAAAATCAATCAAAATAGAACAAAGGTCAAGGTATGTTGAATCTTCAAAAAGAGAACCTTTTTTTTTAGAAGCTTCCTTTGATAGAAATACAAAAACCTTTATCAAATACAAAAGGAAGCAAAGTTACAGCATACATCAGTAACTGATCTAGCCAGAGAAATGATCCTTTTAAGAAAAGAAGTTATTGATTTGAAAGAAAAATTGATAAAATTGGAAGAAGAGTCTGAAGACAGCTACAAAGTAGACTCTTGGGAAAGACAAGAAATCAGAGATATCGGGATTTAGTTAGATTCCAGACATCCTCCTCTAGAAGACGCACTTACTGAAGAAAGGCCTAACTCTGCAGTCCAACTCCAAGGGCTAAGAGCAATGAAAATCTTGCCTATTAGATTTCAAAAATATCAAGTAAAGATAAAGTTAGAAATAAATTCTGAAATCTTTTGTTTGAATGCACTACTGGATACAAGATTAGATATGAACTTAGTTCATAAAGATTTAATTCCCCACAAATACTAGCTCCCTAGTAGTTATTCTACTATAGGATTGGGTAATGTTTCCACAAATATGGATTTTAAAATTCCTAAAGGAATCTTATTATTTGATGAGTATGCTTTAGGAATGAAATTTCTATTGTCAGATCTACCAGTTGATTGTATTCTAGGAACTCCTTTTTTATCAGCAGTAGAACCACATGGCTCTTCCCAAACCTCTAGCGGAGATCCTGGATACTTTATCACTCTACCAAGTATCAATGACCATCCACCAAAAAAGAAGACTTTGGATTTTATCTCGGAATCACAGGCGCAAATTACATATTGTTCAAAAAGCATGGTGATAATTAATACTTGGGATGATTATAAAAATATTCCAGTCACAGAATATCTGGATGATCATACAGCATGGGATATATATTGTCAAAATTGGGTACCACAATGGCATCTAAGATGGTCTAGAGGAATAGAATTTGGGTTACCAGGTTTCTCTACAAATACCAGCATTCATGTCATTCCACCACAACATGTGATGGGACAAATGCACCAAGCATCCACTATTGCAGCTAGACAGAAGCTAATAGAAATAGGAGATTTAACCAGAATTAGATTTGCAAACAAAAACTGGTTTTGTCAACAAACACAGAGATGGAACCAAACCCCAGCATGGAACTTTTTCCAAATTAATAGAATGAGAGATATACAGTCATGGCCACAACATGATCCTCATCAGCAATTGTTTCAAATAAATTATTTCCAGTATAAAGCAATGTGGGATCATGTTTGTTTATGGACTGATAGATACCGATATTATTACTGTATGATTAAATTTTATGAGCAGTTCTCCTCTTTCACTGAACCAGATTGGCTTCAAGATTGGTGGAAAAAGTTTGGTTTAAATCCCACCACTATTCATCCAGACATCATTGACACTGCCAGGATGTTTTTATTCCATCATAGAAATTTTCCAAACATTGTATATAATTTAGAACAAATCTCTGAAAGTGACTATAAAATGCTTTTTATCAGAGAAAAGAATCCATGGGTCATAAGGACACGATATGTCCTACAACAAGATGGAGATCATGATGAAGATCCCAAAATGTACCATGAAATATACACTCAACATTGGCATCCAGACCGCTTTCGACATTTCCATGACCAGCCAGTGGAATGATAAATACTTTCAAGCCTTACTGGTCGATAGTAGTGCCAGTCGTTTTCCATGGGTTGACGTTACTAACCTCCACAGTGTAATTCAAGTCTAATTGGCCCACAATGGAGCCAATTGGATTTAGTGGGTTGACGTGACCAATATCCACTTTGTAATAATGAATAATGAGCATCTTGGAAACTTGGAGCACTTCTCCAACTTTTGGTGTGGTTTGACCCACATTTCCAAGATTCTAAATTCACGTGTCTTTTGAAATGTGACAACTGGTAGGGGAATCTTGTACGACTACCCCTCCAGATCTAAAGTAAGATTTACTTTTCTTAGTGGAGAATAAATTTATGATTTGGTCGGACGAATCTTGCACGATTTCTACCGCCAAATCTCTAAAAGTAGATTTAGTGGAAAACATGTAGGGTCCAGAGTCTTGTCAAGTCTCTTCAATGAAATGATTCTCATCTCCACAAATTTGTATATAAGGAGATGAAGAATTCATTCATAGGGGGTTGTTTTGGAGTTTCAAGTCAATCAGTTTGTAAATTGTCCGAGTCTTTCTAAAGCTCCCTTCTATCTGAGCTTTTGAGTCATTCTGTGTGTATGCAAGTTTGCATAAGTTTGTAAGTGTGCAAGCAAGTAAGAGAATTTTGCTCTGAGCATCCTGCTCATATTGTATACCCTGGCTTTAGAGCTTCGTCTCTCTGTGTTTAATATAAAAAAGACTTCTGCAAGCATCTTTGAAATCTGAATGTTGTCTCTTATTGTGCATCTGTTAAATACTCTCGTATCTATTTGCCTACTATTGCAATCTGTGTGCCTTGAAAGATTATGGTAGCTGAGGTTCTCTCAAGTGAAAGATAAATCTCTCAAGGAAAGCTATGTCGAGGTTCTCTTAGGTCCATGAGCACTTGTGTAAGTCCCGCTAGGCAGGTGGCTGCTAAGTGCAGTTTATGGTGTTGGGTTGTTCGAAGGTTCGCTAGGAGTTTTCTTTAGGAGCATATAAGGTTCAACTTGGGGTTCACCAAGATAACTAGATTGGTACTGCAGGGAGTAGCAAGATGTAGAAGGTCAAGTAGCAGAAGAAAGAAAGACACACGAGACTGATTCATCTTCAAGCTTCATTCTCCGTCAGAGGAAGACCTTCAATAGATGAAATTCATAAGTTTAATTTAGTCATGAAAGGATGTCCCAAAGGAAGCATAGAAGAAGTCTGGATCAAAAAAATGTTAAACTGGGATTTGTTTACAAATCCAGAAACATCTAACTTCAACATAGCCACATCAAATAAAGAAAAAGAAAGACTGTCACAAAAATGTCAAAAATATATTTCTGATAAAAATACATGGATTTATTTCTATGAATGGAAGAAATTATTCTTGAATGTTGAAGTCCAAATGATGGAAGGAGGATCTGAGACACCTCCTAGACATAAATGAAAAATTCTGGCAGGCCAAACAGTTGAATCAAATTCAAATTTTCCCCCATTCAAAGGCATTGTCCTTGAAGACAATAACAGACAAGTCAGAGCAGTACCTCTACTACTTTCTGATGAAGCCACCCAACTAACAGGTGTTGACAGAAAAGTCCAATCACTAGCAGAACAATTAAATTGGACAAACACTGCCTTGAGAGGCATGGATACATATACATTTGTAACAAATGACAATGTCAGGTGTGGACAAATCAGAGACTTGCAAGTCTCTACAAACACTGTAGTCCAGTCTGTAAATGAAATACAGGATAAAGTTACAAATGTCAAAGAGAAAATGGACACTGCTCTAACAGAAATATCTGCAAAATCTAGAGAGTCCAAAAGAAATCATGAAGAATTAATGGAAGGATTAGGAGAAGCTTTCTCCAATATGGGAAAATCACTGCTAGAAATTAAACAAAAGGATAATATCCCTTACAAACCCATTCCTGATCCTTACATCCTTCCAAATCATTTGATATCCATCTTGTCTCCTGTATATAAACCATTTGAGACCAAAATGGATAAAAGGTTTCTGTATCATTTTCCCCATGAAAAGGATACACCATAATCCTCAAAAGAAAATCTTTCCTCGGTATCCATTCGACAACCTGCTTATGAAAATCTCCCTCACCATGTAAATAGACCTCCAACACCAGACCTCTTGGGAAAAGGAAGATTACCTGAAACCCAAACATTTGCAAAAGATTGGTTCCCAGACTGGAACATTGATAGTGAGTCGGTTGGATAGATCAAACAAATGATTGATAGAATGTATGTTTCATACAAAGTCATGTGTATGAAAGGAAAAACAGAAGTTGAAGCATGCAAATCTATAATTCAATGTTTTACTGGAACACTGAGCAAATGGTGGGAAGTCATTTCATCTCCAATAATGATTGCTAAGATGGAAGCAGAAATCCTAAGAGATGAACAAGTTGATGTGGTATATCACATTGATGGGACCCCCCATAACAACATGATAGGAGCCCCTACCACAGCAATCCTTGAACATTGGTGTGGAACCGAAGCAGAATTAGCAGACAAACATGAGCTAATCCTTATGAACATGAAATGTAGAAAGATGTCAGAATATGAAGAATTTCATAAGATTGGACACAGAGAATCTTCGAGGTACAAGATTTTCAAAACCTTTTATGGAAACAAGTTTACTTGGCTGCCATACCCAGTAAATTTGTAGAGTATCTAAAAATGCAGGAAGTTTTTAAGCTTTCATATGAGATGTATACATGGGGAGAAATTTATTCTCTCATTACTAAAGCTCTGGTAGGGTTGTGTGTAAATATGAAAGTTCATAACTCTGTAAATAAGTTATCCCACTTACCAGACAGAAAATCTATATGCGAGAAGTATGGTCTATATAATTCAGACCCTATAAAAAGAAAAAGAAAAAAGCAAAAAGATTTCAAAGAAAAGAAAATATACAGGTACAAACCCAAGACACACTATTATGATCCTGAAGATATCAAACTGAAAACTCATGCTCATCAGGCTAGGCAACAGGTCCAATGTTGGATCTGTGGAAAAAATGGACACATTGCACATAATTTTCTGGAAAATAAAGCATCAAGGATGTCAAAAGCAAAACATTCTGAACAAAAAGCTAAAGAAGCTCAGGCTAGCAAAAAATTAGCTCTAAGAACACACTGCAACAGATGTGCGTCAAACAATCATGAAACAAATCAATTCCCGAACAACCCCTTTCCAAAAAGAGAAGAAGTACATCTGTTGCAACAAGGTTGTTTTTCAGAATCCACTAGTGCCTCTAAGTTTGAATATAGCTCAGAACAAGAAGTTATGATGAATCAAAATTACAGATGTAAAAATCCTAACTTTTGTTCTTGTGAAAACAATTCTAATATCTCTGAGTCTGTATCTGAGCCAAAAATCAATGCCAAAGAAAAGATAAAAATCTGCATGTTCGGCAATGTGTGTGACCAAGAAGCACAGATGCTAGCACAAATCAAATCCCTACCCGAAGGAGATATGAAGAATTCTCTTCTTGAAACATTTTTAAAATCAATCAAAACAGAACAAAGGTCGAGGTATGTTGAATCTTTAAAAAGAGAACCTTTGTTTTTAGAAGCTTCCTTTGATAGAAATACAAAAACCTTTATCAAATACAATAAGGAAGCAAAGTTACAACATACATCAGTAATTGATCTAGCCATAGAAATGATCCTTTTAAGAAAAGAAGTTATTGATTTGAAAGAAAAATTGAGAAAATTGGAAGAAGAGTCTGAAGACAGCTACAAAGTAGACTCTTGGGCAAGACAAGAAATCAGAGATATCAGGATTCAGTTAGATTCCAGACCTCCTCCTCTGGAAGATGCACCTACTGAAGAAAGTCCTAAATCTGCAGCCCAACTCCAAGCGCTAAGTGCATTGAAAATCTTGCCTATTAGATTTCAGAAATATCAAGTAAAAATAAAGTTAGAAATAAATTCTGAAATCTTTTGTTTGAATGCACTACTAGATACAGGATCAGATATGAACTTAGTTCATAAAGATTTAATTCCCCATAAATACTGGCTCCCTAGTAGTTATTCTACTATAGGATTGGGGAATGTTTCCACAAATATGGATTTTGAAATTCCTAAAGGAATCTTATTATTTGATGAGTATGCTTTAGGAATGAAATTTCTATTCTCAGATCTACCAGTTGATTGTATTCTAGGAACACCTTTTTTATTAGCAGTAGAACCACATGGCTCTTCCCAAACCTCTAGTGGAGATCCTGGATACTTTATCACTCTACCAAGTATCAGTGGCCATCCACCAAAAAGAAGACTTTGGCTTTTATCTTAGAATCACAGACGCACGAGACCGATTCATCTTCAAGCTTCATTCTCCGTTGGAGGAAGCTTCTGAGTTTACAAATGGTATCAGAGCCATGAAGCCATTTTCACGCCGGGTATGATAACAGATCTCTCGCTCTATTAAGTTTTGTTTTAAAATAAAAGAAAGAATCTAGAACTATATTAAGAGTCTTAGGCCTTTGAAAGACAAGGTTTCCTCTCTTGCGACTCTCTGAAGCCGTATCAGAAGTCTCGAGCCTTTGAAAGACAAGGTTTCCACTTCTGTGACTTCCCGACAGAGTAACTAGTTTCTGCCAGAGCAGTCAGCCAGGAGCCTATCTGACATTCTCTCTCTCTGGAGCAAAGAACTAAGATTAAATGCCCTACTTTTCTGTGTAGTCATAGTTATCTCTCCCATAACATATGGATTCTTCAATTTCTTTCCATGAATTACAAAACGCTCAAGATCAAAGTACATCTGGAAGAGACTCTATTAGTAGTCTAGAATCTATGTTTGCAAATAATAGATCCCACAGTCTAAATTATGCCATCATTGAAGAGGTAGAAACTCAGCCTCAAGCTGCCTGGAAATTACCCGCTATATCCCCCAGCCAAGTCTATAAAGACCTAAATATGTTTCATCTCAAGGTTGTTTCTAGGGTAATTGTGAAGGAATCAATAAGACAAATACAACAAAATAGTGATTTCAGCCAGACTATTTCCCTGATAAATGTCAAAGAAGTCCAAAATGAAGCCAAAAAAACATGGAACAAATTATCTACATTTTGGATGTATCAAAGTTGGAATTAGTCCCCTGGTTCATAAAGGAATTGATGCCTATGCTCTATGTACAATCAAGGATATGACACACAACAAATTCACTGATTCATTAATAGGTGGGATTGTAGCCCCTCTTTCTAATGGTCCTGTTTATTTTGACTATTTTCCCAACTTTTCTGTATATACTTTTGATGATAACCTTGGAGATATTCTGAAACTCCAAATCATAACCACTGGATTTGATATGTGTCAAACTAGAACAAATATATCCATACAAACTAGGGGATGCTTTAGACATACCAATACTTTATTTCCTACAGTCTTACATACCCCTAGCCGAACTTCTCAATCGAGTACTTTGGTGCTAACTGACCCATTAAATCAAAAAATGGAGCATCAGACAATCCGGTGGAAAAATATTTCTTTCCCTACAGACTGGGTTATTGATACACCAAAAGCTCCAATCCCAAGGGCAATCACATCTGCCCAAATAAAATAATCTGCATCCTCCGCAGTTATTTCCTTTCCACAAAAACCTCTATCTCGAAATAACTCTTCAGTTTCTTCTTCGCCATCCACCTCATCCTTCTGTTTACATCCTTCACTCCACTCTTTAGCAAATTCTATTGGTCATGTTCCTTTTTCATTTCAATGCCTAGATTGTGGGAAATTAGTCACTCTATCCACTCTCTCTGCATTCAAAGAAGAAGACCAATTACAATTTGAACATAGCCATCATAATCCCTGCACTACCCTTCCACCGACAAACTCTACCGCAAAAGAAACTTGTCCTCACCCACAGTGTTCTCACTTCCCTTTTCCTCATGAACCGCGTGTTCTTGTTATAAGAACAAACTCTTATACAGAAATTAACAGAAGATGTCAAGTAACTATACCACTTGACCTTAAAAGGCCATCTGTACCAGAAATCGAGAAATTTCTCTCTTTGATGGTTGGTTGTAAAAAACAGAAAGTCAATTCAGAATGGATGAAAGAAATGTTAAATTGGGATCTATTTACTCATCCATGTGCAGAAAATTTTGCTTCAAATAGCTCAGATGAAGAAAGACTGAGCTTATCAAAAGAATGGAAAAACTATATGGATGAAAAGGATATGTTTATTTCCTTTTATGAATGGAAGACTAAAAGAAAACTTTTGACGCCAAGAAGTTGCTCTAAAATGGCTTTGAAACCATATTCAACCAAGCCAATATGTTGTTCTGTCCAGACACTATCTATCACAAATCTGGGGAAAGAAATAGGTAAACTTAAAAAGTTTATCAAAAAACAGGAGGAAAAGACAGAAGAGCAAGTATTTCCAATATTACATCAAAAGTTTCATGTCCTTGTGGATTTAAAAATTCAAGGAATGCCTTTTCATCTGAAAACTTTGTTAGATACAGGATCTGACCTCAATATTTTGAATAAAGATATTATTCCTATAAATTTCTGGCAAAAGACACAAGCAACTGCTGTTGGACTTGGAAATATCCCAACAGAAATCTCATTTGAAATTCCTGAAGCTACTCTCTGCTTCAAACAGTATTGCCTGCATCTAAAATTCTTGCTAGCAGACATTCCTATAGCTTGCATTTTGGGGACACCATTCTTTGCAGCAGTTGAACCCCATGGATCTACTATGCTAGCCAATAGCAGACCTGGTTATTTTATTAGCATTCTCTCTACGCCTGAAAATAAGAAAGTTACTATAAAACTTCCTTTTGTATCTATCCCAAGGATATCTAATATGGTAAAAACCATAAAAAATAAAATCCTCAAGATTGAAGAATTAAAAGGACAACAATCTGGGATAAGGATAAAAGAGTAGTTAAACCAAAGTCAAATTCAACTAAAAATTATTTTGTTGAAACAAGAATTCATAGATCAAGTATGCTCTGAAAATCCCACAGCTTTTTGGAAGCAAAAGAAACATGAAGTTTCTCTCCCATACAAGGAAGACTATCAGGGAAAACCCTATCGAAGAAGAGCTATCCCTATGAATGTTGAATATCAAAGATTGTGTGCAAAGGAAGTTAAAGGCCTTCTTAATAAAGGCCTCATTAGAGAATCTATTAGTCCTTGGAATTGTTATGGTTTCTATGTGAATAAACATTATGAATAAGTAATAGGCATTCCCAGGCTAGTAGTGAATTATAAGCCTTTAAATAAAGTCTTGGCTGATGATACATACCCCATCCCAAATAAGACTAGTTTGGTTACAAGGATTGCTGGTGCAAAAATATTTTCAAAGTTTGATCTAAAATCAGGATTTTGGCAAGTGGCTATCAAAGAAGAAGATAAATTTAAAACAACTTTAAATGTCCTAGCTGGACATTATGAATGGAATGTTATGTCATTTGGCCTAAAGAATGCACCATCCAAATTTCAAAGGGTCATGGATGATACACTAAAACCCTACTTTGATTGGATTATTGTATATATTGATGACATACTTGTGTTTTCATCCTCTGTGGATCAGCATTTTAAACATCTCAAGAAATTTTTGCAAATAATCAAGCAAGCAAGCCTAGTATTTTCAAAAAAGAAGCTTGAATTATTCAAAATAGAGATCAAGTATCTAGGCCATACCATAAAAAATGGAGAGCTTACTTTGCTGACAAATTTCTAGATAAAATAACTGAAAAGGTTCAGTTGCAAAGAGTCTTGGGTAGTTTAAATTATATTATCCATTTCTACAAAGGTTGTGACCAAGACAGGTAATTATTAAATGACAGGTTAAAGAAAGACCCTACTCCTTAGACCGAAGCCCATTCTCACGCAGTCAGAAACATAAAAGCCAAAGCCAAAAATCTTCCCATACTGCATATTTCTGATGGTGACCTCCCTAAAATAGTTGAAACAGCTGCCAGCAATATTGGATGAAGAGCAATCCTCAAACAAATCAGACATCAAGGCGATAAGAAAAAAGAAGAAATTATCCAATTTGCTTCAGGTCTTTGGCAAGAAACTGAAAGAAATTATTTAGCCTTGGATAAAGAAATAAAGGCGGCACTAAATGCCATCCATAAATTTGAAATATTTCTTATTTATAAGAAATTTCTTCTAAGAACCGATGTTGTTGCCATGAATAAAGTCTTAAATAAGGATATAAAATCTCCTGGTGATGCTAAATTTGCTAGATGGCAAGATTTGTTCAGCAATTTTGATTTTTCTGTAGAACATATTAAAGGTACTACCAACTCCATCCCAAATTTCCTAAGTAGAGAACACTTACAAGCCTCTTGTATGATAATCTCTATTCAACTCAGAAATGGAGCAGAAACACTTGTAAATATTCCTGATTCTCTAAATTGGGAAGCATATGAATCTGAATGGAGACCACATTGGGAACTAAGAAGCACCAAAATATTGACTCAAACAATCCATCTTGCATATTCCAATCTAGTACCTGGAATCGGAAACAGGAGAATTTCAAATGTGTTAGCTCCCATCATCACCAGAGCTTCACAAAATGCAGTTGAAGTACAAGAAGCTTTAACTAACATTTTTCATGATATTGATCTCATTTGGGACATTAAAGACAATCTGGGGAATAATCAGCAATACTTCTTCCTAAACAGACCACGATTATTATATCATTAGCCTGAAAGAAATCCAGAAATTCATTTCCCAAATAGTGATTATAATTACTCATCTTATAAAAAGCTGTGGTGGAATTTTATTCAGCAAGAAGATTTTTTAACTCTAACCAAATTTAGAAACATTAACACAGCTACAACAGGAAGGCCACCCTTTTGGCTTGCAGAATGGTGGAAAGATTTTGGACTCAATAAAGGAGCAATTGCTCCAAGAGTCTTAATCTCTATATCTCCTTTGCAATCAATCCAAAATCTCTTTGAATACAGACCAAATGAAGGTGAGATATTATGCCATTTTATACTAAATCATTTTCAATGGGATATCAAAGTAAAAACCATTATCCAAATCATGAATGGCCAACCTTTCATTGCACAAAAAGTATATAAAAAAATGTGGGACACGCTGAATTATGAACAAAGGTTTTTAACTCATATTGAAAATTATTAAAATGCTTTCATGTCTTACTAGCCGACAATAGTGTCAGTCAGTTTCCGTGGGTTGACGTTACTAACCTCCACAGTGTAATTCAATTCTAATTGGCCGACAGTGGAGCCAATCGGGTTTAGTGGGTTGACGTGACCAATATCCACTTTGTAATAATGAATAATGAGCATCTTGGAAACTTGGAGCACTTCTCCAACTTTTGGCGTGGTTTGACCCGCATTTCCAAGATTCTCAATTCACGTGTCTTTTGAAATGTGACAACTGGTAGGGGAATCTTGTACGACTACCCCTCCAGATCTAAAGTAAGATTTACTTTTCTTAGTGGAGAATAAAGCTATGATTTGGTCAGAAGAATCTTGCACGATTTCTACTGCCAAATCTCTAAAAGTAAATTTAGTGGAAAACATGTAGGGTCCAGAGTCTTGTCAAGTTTCTTCGATGAAATGATTCTCATCTCCAAAAATTTGTATATAAGGAGATGAAGAATTCATTCATGGGGGGGTTGTTTTGAAGTTTCAAGTCAGTCAGTTTGTAAGTTGTCCGAGTCTTTCTAAAGCTCCCTTCTGTCTGAGCTTTTGAGTCATTCTGTGTGTATGCAAGTTTGCATAAGTTTGTAAGTGTGCGAGTGAGTAAGAGCATTTTTCTCTGAGCATCCTGCTCATATTGTATACCCTGGTTTTAGAGCTTCGGCTCTCTATGTTTAATATAAAAAAGACTTCTGCAAGCGTCTATGAAATCTAAATGTTGTCTCCTATTGTGCATCTGTTAAATACTCTCGTTTCTATTTGCCTACTATTGCAATCTGTGTGCCTTGTCGAGTCCAGAGTCCAGAGTCTTGTCGAGTCTCTTCGATGAAATGATTCTCATCTCCACAAATTTGTATATAAGGATATGAAGAATTCATTCATAGGGGGTTGTTTTGGAGTTTCAAGTCAATCAGTTTGTAAGTTGTCCGAGTCTTTCTAAAGCTCCCTTCTATCTGATCTTTTGAGTCATTTTGTGTGTATGCAAGTTTGCATAAGTTTGTAAGTGTGTAAGCGAGTAAGAGCATTCTGCTCTGAGCATCCTGCTCATATTGTATACCCTGGATTTAGAGCTTCGACTCTCTGTGTTTAATATAAAAAAGACTTCTGCAAGCGTCTATGAAATCTGAATGTTGTCTCCTATTGTGTATCTGTTAAATACTCTCGTTTCTATTTGCCTACTATTGCAATCTGTGTGCCTTGAAAGATTATGGTAGCCGAGGTTATCTCAAATGAAAGATAAAGCTCTGAAGTAAAGTTGTGTTGAGGTTCTCTTAGGTCCTGGAGCACTTGTGTAAGTCCCACTAGGCAGGTGGCCACTAAGGGCAATTTATGGTGTTGGCCTATTCGAAGTTTCACTAGGAGTTTTCTTTAGGAGCATATAAGGTTCAACTTGGGGTTCACCAGGATAACTAGATTGGTACTACAGAGAGTAGCAAGACGTAGAAGGTCAAGTAGCAGAAGAAAGACAGATGCATGAGACCGATTCATCTTTAAGCAACATTCTCCATTGGATATATCCTCTGATGGAGAATGAAGCTTGAAGATGAATCGGTCTCGTGCGTCTATCTTTCTTCTGCTACTTGGCCTTCTACGCCTTGCTACTCTCTGCAGTACCAATCCAGTTATCCTAGTGAACCCCAAGTTGAACCTTATATTCTCCTAAAGAAAACTCCTAGCAAACCTTCGAATAGGCCAACACCATAAACTGCCCTTAGTGGCCACCTGCCTAGTGGGACTTACACAAGTGCTCCAGGACCTAAGAGAACCTTGGCACAACTTTACTTCATAGCTTTATCTTTCACTTGAGAGAACCTCGGCTACCATAATCTTTCAAGGCACACAGATTGCAATAGTAGGCAAATAGAAACGAGAGTATTTAACAGATGCACAATAGGAGACAACATTCAAATTTCATAGACACTTGCAGAAGTCTTTTTTATATTAAACACAAAGAGTCGAAGCTATAAAGCCAGGGTATACAATATGAGCAGGATTCTCAGAGAAAAATTCTCTTACTCGCTTACACACTTACAAACTTATGCAAACTTGCATACACACAAAATGACTCAAAAGCTCAGATAGAAGGGAGCTTTAGAAAGACTCGGACAACTTACAAACTGACTGACTTGAAACTCCAAAGAAACCCCCTATGAATGAATTCTTCATATCCTTATATACAAATTTGTGGAGATGAGAATCATTTCATCGAAGAGACTCGACAAGACTCTGGACCCTACATATTTTCCACTAAATCTACTTTTAGAGATTTGGCAGTAGAAATCATGCAAGATTATTCTGACCAAATCATAACTTTATTCTCCACTAAGAAAAGAAAATCTTACTTTATATCTGGAGGGGTAGTCATACAAGATTCCCCTACCATTTGTCACATTTCAAAAGACACGTGAATTTAGAATCTTGGAAATGCGGGTCAAACCACGCCAAAAGTTGGAGAACTGCTCCAAGTTTCCAAGATGCTCATTATTCATTATTACAAAGTGGACATTGGTCACGTCAACCCACTAAACCCGATTGGATCCATTGTCGGCCAATTAGACTTGAATTAGACTGTGGAGGTTAGTAACGTCAACCCACGGAAAACGACTGGCACTACTGTCGGCCAATAAGACTTGAAAGTATTTATCATTCCACTCGTTGGTCATGGAAATGTCGAAAGTGGTCTGGATCCCAATGTTGAGTGTATATTTCATGGTACATTTCAGGATCTTCATCATGATCTTCATCTTGATGTAGGACATACCGTTTCCTTCTGACCCATGGATGCTTTTCTATGATAAAAAGCATTTTATAGTCACTTTCAGAGATTTGTTCTAAATTATATACAACGTTTGGAAAATTTCTATGATGGAATAAAAACATCCTGGTAGTGTCAATGACATCTGGATAAATAGCGCTGGGATTTAAACCAAACTTTTTCCACCAATCTTGAAGCAAGTCTGGTTCAGGGAAAGAGGAGAACTGATTAGAAAATGTAATCATACAGTAATAATATCGGTATCTGTCAGTCCATAAACAACCATGATCCCACATTGCTTTATACTGGAAATAATTTATCTGAAACAATTGCTGATGAGGATCTTGTTGTGGCCATGACTATATATCTCTCATTATATTAATTTGGAAAAAGTTCCATGCTGGGGTTTGGTTCCATCTCTGTGTTTGTTGACAAAGCCAGTTTCTGTTTGCAGATATGATTCTGGTTAAATCTCCTATTTCTATCAGCTTCTGTCTAGCTGCAATAGTGTATGCTTGGTGCATTTGTCCTATCACATGTTGTGGTAGAATGACATGAATGTTGGTATTTGTAGAGAAACCTGGTAAGCCAAATTCTATTCCTTCAGACCATCTTAGTTGTCATTGTGGTACCCAATTTTGACAATATATATCCCATGTTGTATGATCATCTAGATATTCTATGACTGGAATATTTCTATAATCGTCCCAAGTATTAATTATCACCATGATTTTTGAGCAATATGCAATTTGCGCCTGTGATTCTGAGATAAAATCCAAAGTCTTCTTTTTTGGTGGATGGCCATTGATACTTGGTAGAGTGATAAAGTATCCAGGATCTCCGCTAGAGGTTTGGGAAGAGCCATGTGGTTCTACTACTGATAAAAAAAGGAGTTCCTAGAATACAATCAACTGGTAGATATGACAATAGAAATTTCATTCCTAAAGCATACTCATCAAATAATAAGATTTCTTTAGGAATTTCAAAATCCATATTTGCGGAAACATTCCCCAATCCTATAGCAGAATAACTACTAGGGAGCCAGCATTTGTGGGGAATTAAATCTTTATGAACTAAGTTCATATCTGATCCTGTATCCAGTAGTGCATTCAAACAAAAGATTTCAGAATTAGGCCTTTCTTCAGTAGGTGCATCTTTCAGAGGAGGAGGTCTGGAATCTAACTGAATCCTGATATCTCTGATTTCTTGTCTTTCCCAAGAGTCTACTTTGTAGCTGTCTTCAGACTCTTCTTCCAATTTTCTCAATTTTTCTTTCAAATCAGTAACTTATTTTCTTAAAAGGATCATTTCTCTGGCTAGATCAGTTACTAATGTATGCTGTAACTTTGCTTCCTTATTGTATTTGATAAAGGTTTTTGTATTTCTATCAAAGGAAGCTTCTAAAAATAAAGGTTCTCTTTTTGAAGATTCAACATACCTTGACCTTTGTTCTGTTTTGATTGATTTTAAAAATGTTTCAAGAAGAGAATTCTTCATATCTCCTTCGGGTAGGGCTTTGATTTGTGATAGCATCTGTGCTTCTTGATCGCCCACATTGTTGAACATGCAGATTTTTATCTTTTCTTTGGCATTGATTTATGGCTCAGATTCAGACTCAGAGATATTAGAACTCTCTTCACAAGAATAGAAGTTAGGATTTTTACATCTGCAATTTTGATTCATCAAAACTTCTTCTTCTGAGCTATATTCAAACTCAGAGGCACTAGTGGATTCTGAACAACAACCTTGTTGCAACAGATGTACTTATTCTCTTTTTGGAAAGGGGTTGTGCGGGCATTGATTTGTTTCATGATTGTTTGACCCGCATCTGTTGCAGTGTGTTCTCAGAGCTAATTGTTTGCTAGCCTAAGCTTCTTTAGCTTTTTCTTCAGAATGTTTTCCTTTTGACATCCTTGATGCTTTATTTTCTGGACAATTATGTGCAATGTGTCTAGTTTTTCCACAGATCCAACATTGGACCTGTTGCCTGGCCTGATGAGCATGAGTTTTCAGTTTGATATCTTCAAGCTCATAATAGTGTGTCTTGGGTTTGTACCTGTATCTTTTCTTTTCTTTGAAATCTTTTTTCTTTTTTCTTTTTCTTTTTACAGGGTCTGAAATATATAGACCATACTTCTCGCATATAGATTTTCTGTCTGGTAAGTGGGATAACTTATTTACAGAGTTATGAACTTTCATATTTACAAACAAACCTACCAGAGCTTTAGTAATGAGAGAATAAATTTCTCCCCATGTATACATCTCATATGGAATCTTAAAAACTTCATGCATTTTTAGATAGTCTACAAATGGTATCAGAGCCATGAAGCCATTTTCGCGTCGGGTATGATAACAGATCTCTCCCTCTGTTAAGTTTTGTTTTAAAATAAAAGAAAGAATCTAGAGCCATATCAAGAATCTCGGGCCTTTGAAAGACAAGGTTTCCACTCTTGCGACTCTCTGAAGCCATATCAGAAGTCTCAAGCCTTTGAAAGACAAGGTTTCCACTTCTGCGACTTGTTGACAGAGTAACTAGTTTCTGCCTGAGCAGTCAACCAGGAGCCTATCTGACATTCTCTCTCTCCGAAGCAGAGAACTAAGATTAAACGCCCTTCTTTTCTGTGCAGATATATTTATCTCTCCTATAACACATGGATTTTTCATATTGTTTCTGTTATGTAAATAACACTGTTGAAAGTTATGTTTCTACTCTGAGTCTCAACACTGTTTAATGATTCATTACATGCCGACCATTGAGACTTTAGATCCCAAACTACAAGACATTTATAAGGGAATGAGACCTCCAGGGACTCCTAAGTATGGGTTAGGATACATTGAACAATGTGATCAGGTTATCCCTGATTGTAGGTTTTCAAATCCTCTCCCTGACTTTATGCAAAGACCTTCAATAGATGAAATTCATAAGTTTCATTCAGTCATGAAAGGATGTCCCAAACGAAGCATAGAAGAAGTCTCGATCAAAAAAATGTTAAACTGGGATTTGTTTACAAATCCAGGAACATCTGACTTCAACATAGCCACATCAGATAAAGAAAAAGCAAGACAGTCACAAAAATGGCAGAAATATATTTCTGATAAAAATACATGGATTTCTTTCTATGAATGGAAGAAATTATTCTTG
The DNA here is from genome assembly GCA_000966675.3 of Picea glauca. NCBI lineage: Eukaryota > Viridiplantae > Streptophyta > Pinopsida > Pinales > Pinaceae > Picea > Picea glauca. The sequence goes on from JZKD02S1317983.1 coordinate 40,286, forward strand.
AATGTTGAAGTCCAAATGATGGAAGGAGGATCTGAGACACTTCCTAGACATAAATGGAAAAGTCTGGAAGGCCAAATAGTTGAATCAAATTCGACTTTTCCCCCATTCAAAGGCATTGTCCTTGAAGACAATAACAAACAAGTCAAAGCAGTACCTCTACTTCTTTCTGATGAAGTCACCCAACTAATGGGTGTTGACATAAAAGTCCAATCACTAGCAGAACAATTAAATTGGACAAACACGGGCTTGAGAGGCATGGCTACATATACATTTGTAACAAATGACTATGCCAGACATGGACAAATCAGAGACTTGCAAGTCTCTACAAACACTGTAGTATAAATGTTTCATTTATTTAAATTCTCGAATAAAGTGAAGGCTACAATAATGCTTTCAACTTATGAACCAATCAACTATTAAAAAAATAAATTATTTTATATATTAAAAAATAAAAAAATGTAATTCTTAAGTTTAACATTAAGTTTTTAAGAAATTCTCTTAAGTCAATCTAAATTAAGTTTTTAAGAAATTATTTTAAGTCAATCTAAATTAATATGGCAGTCAAACCTAAATTTTTTTTTTTCGCAGCCGGGTCTTGCAGTTTCTCCATAGGCCCACTGGCCTCCTCTCGACCTGTTTCAAGCATCTCAAGCTCGTTCCTGCCCGTTAGAAGATCCCCAATGGTGGTTGTGTCTTCCCTGGTGATTGCACCTGCAGCTGATGCGCCCCCTCTCGTGGTTGCGTCCTCCATGGCGGACGGCGCCCCCCCTGCTCCTGCTCGCACCTCTTCAGACGCTTTTGCCAAGCCCGACAGGGGTTGCTCCGCCCTCCCCCTCCCAGATCAAGGTCTCTCTATGGGACGTGCGGGATATGGCTTCCCTTCGAGGGGGTTCCTCTACTCCCAATACTTCGATTGTTGAAGCCCCTGCAGTTTCTATCTAGATGCCGAAGGAAGCACTGGTGTTTTCCTCTCAGCTCAACAAGATTGCCCTGGTTTGCAGGTTCAACGGCTTCTGGCCGAGTCTGGTTGATCTTCGCTCCTGGATCGACTCCGAATGGTCCCCGCTTCTTGTGGGTGAGGTTTCAGTATGTCCCTTTGCAAAGGGTTTTTTTGCAGCTATCTTTGAATCTTCTAAAATGATTTGGGATGAACCATCCACATTTGAGACCATTGTCCGAAGTGAGGAGTTTATTATTGAGCACCAACCATAAAAATAATTTGCACTTATTCCCCCCTTTGATTTCCATAGACAATCCCACCACCAATTTCAGTCTCCTACGAAAAGAGACTCGGTCAGAGCCCTATAACCAAGTTTTGTTGTGAATTCACTAGATTTGGGGTTCTTAGACCAACAAAGAGAGTTGTCACCTTCATTTGAAAGACATATAAAGTTGGAGCAAAGAAGCCCGGTGTAGTTGTACCATTCGATAGCTTCGTGTATTGAAATACCAAGATCATGTTCAGATATCCAACCCCTCATCCCCAAAGTTTGAGGATGATGATCTACTACATCATCCAGAGAAAAAATATCAACCTCATGGAGAAGATAGATAAGAATATTAGATATTCGATACACATTCCCAACCCCTAACCATGGGTCTTATCTTATTCTAAATCGCTTCCCATTACCAATTTTCCAAACATTCCAAGGTTCGATTAGGGGGAACGAGTCAACAAGGTCCTTATAGAAAATTGACCCACTTTTGGAAGATTTCCTAGGAAATCAGTGCTATTCCTCCATCAATAGGACATTGAGGTATTTGGAGCACATAACTCTACCCTATAAGGAGAAGTTGTAGGTAAGTATCCATAAGTTTTTTGTTGCAAGTGATTGGGAAAATCAATATATATTCTTGAGCCCCATCCTCCTAATTTTCTTTGGAGAGGCTATCTTAGTCCACTTGACTAGAGGGATGTCATATGATGATTGATTACCAAACTAGAAAAAAATGAAACTAGCTTTCCGAATTTTAGTGAGAATTCTCTTAGGAACATTAGCAATAGAGGTCCAGTAGTTTGGAATGATTTTAAGGACATATTTGAGGAGAACTAGACACCCCCTACATGAGAGTAATATTTTCACGTGGAGATAGATTTTACTTTCCACCTTCTTGAACAACCACAACCAGTCTACAAATCTATAGGAATTTGGTTTTAAGTCAAATCCCAAATAATTAAAACCTTCGTCGATGGATTTTCAAGAAAAAGGAGGCACGGCCTCTAGAGAAGAGATGAGTCTTAAAAACGATAACATGAGATCATCCATGATTTGGAAACATTTAGTTCCATTCTCGCCATTGAATTATAAAGAGATAAGATCGTGTTCAATTCTTAAAGAGTGAGCGACATTCCTTCTACAAATAGAAATATGTCATCTAAAAATAAGAGATGAGTTAAGAAATCATAGGGAGAGATATTAAACCCCCTTAATATCCCTCTTTCCTTGGCCTCTGTCATGAAAAAATTAATACCTTTTGTCACTAGAAGAAACAAAAAAAGAGAAAGTGAACAACCTTGTCGAAGCTGCGAGAAGCTTGAAAGAATGGAGAAGGAGATTTGTTGACAAGGACAACAAAAGAGATCGACTGAATATATCCCATGATCCAATTGACTAAGTTAATGTTCAAACCCATCTGAGCTAGGATAAGTCATATGAAGGTCCAGTTTACTCTATTGAAGTCCTTCGAGAGATCAGTTTTAAGGACCATCGACGAGATCTTTGAGATATTTATAGAGTGAAGAATTTCTTGAGCTAGGGAAATTGCATCATGGATTTGACAGCAATGAAGAAATAAGAATTTGTCTTCAGAGGCGATATCACTAATGATAGGATTTAGCGTTAGGGATAACACCTTGGAGATCAATTCATAAATCACATTAAAAAAAGATATATGTTTAAGGCCTTCGAAGGAAGAGGCATTCTATGTTTAAGGAATAAGGGTAAAGAAATTCAAGTTAAGGGAGCCAAGCATTTTACTAGATGGTTTTGATTCTCTTGCCACCTTCATAAGATATGATTTTATTAGGTCATAGAAGACAGTGTAGAATTCCACTATTAGGCCATCCGACCCCATGCATTTCCCCTTTTTTCTTTGGAAAATGGGATTCTTCTTACTTCCTCCATTTATAATATGGCATTCATTTCTTTCATGATTGAGAGAGGTACCAGATCAAGAAATTTAAGGATATATTGGATGGGGAAACCTCTCTATTCTTTAAAAAGGGTACTGAAATAATGAACTTTTGCATCTTCTTTCTTCTTGAATTATTTAACCACCATTCCCTCCATATTTCAGATTTCCCAAATGGTATTTATTTTTTTTTTCTAATTTGCAAATTCATGAAAAAACTTTGTGTTGTTATCACCTGCTTGAATCCACGATGCTCTTATTTTAAGTCTCCATTGGAATACCTCTTTTGCAAGTAGATCTTTCCTTACTGATTCGAGCGATCACAAAGATGAAAGATCTTCCTTAGATAATACACCTATTTGGTTTCCTTCGTAGAGATTAAGGATATATTTTTCAACCTCCTTTAATTAAGCTTGACACCTCTCCCTAAAAGTCAAACTCCAAGATTTAGATTTAGATTTGACTCTAGAAATGTTGATGAAAACATGTTGCATGTAACAAGAAGGAATATATTACCTTAAGGGGTCCTAGATTTCCTCCACCAATTTTTTATAGTCTTCTTATAGGAGCCATAAGGGATTGAATTTCAAAGGGGTAGACAATTTTTTGTCGTCTTTATCCATTTCAAAAAGTATTGGAAAATGGTCAGATATTCTTCCTATCACTACTTTTTATTTAATCAAGAAGGGGATCCCCATGAAGGATTCATAGACTAAGAATCTCTCAAGCCTCTTTGAGATAACCTCCTCATTTTTTCTAAAGTTTCTCCAAGTAGGAACTAATTTTGATGGATCCACATCTACCAAATGATTTGATTCAAGGAAGTTGTTGAAAAGGATCCCAAGCAATCCTCCTTTAGATGAACCCCCCAAAATTCCCTTAAAGAGAGGGTAAAATTGAGATCCCTTCCCATTGGGATTTGACCATACTTGAGCGCACCAGAGACTTCCAAAGCTTCCCAGAAGGGTTTTCTATCCAAGTAAGGAAAAACCAAACTCCTTAACCTCCAAAAAAATAGAGATGGCAGAGAGAAAATAGGCTAAGGACACCACATGCAGCAATGAACTCCAAGAAATGAGTAATATTCCAGGAATCCCAACAACATCTAGTGTGTATAAATACCATCCCTTAAGAAAAGGTTAAAACAAACCCTCTCATTCAGGCCAAACAAAAAAGTTTCCTAAAATAATATGATGTCTGGATTATGGGCTCAAACAAGTCGTTTAAGGGATAACATCTTGCGGGCACCCCCAATCCCACGAGCATTGAAAGAGAGACAAATCATGAACGAACTTTGTTCAAGGATTTCCTCGCGCAAAGAGACCTATGAGCAGTTGATTTCTTACCTTGCCAAATGTCTAAAACAACTTTCTACTGAGATTTAGAGAGAAATTATTTTCTTCCTACTAAGGGAGCTTGGGTCATATCAAGAGCGAGACCCCCAACTGAGGGCTCCCCTACATAGTCTTATATTTGGAACAAAGATCATACCCCTTCCTTCGAGGAGAGAGAAGAGGATTTATATACATGTTGGTGATGGAGGGAGGGGAAATTGGACTTAGGGACCCCCTAAATGAGGCTACTATGAAAGATTCAGGGATATGATTGAGGATGCCCTTCTACAGTGGAGGAGAAGATGGGAGGGATGAAACATGGAAAGGGAAAAAGGAGGATTGGGACAGCGGGGGAATACTATAAAAGAAGGGGCCTAGAAGTTCCAAAGAAGGAAATTCCACACTATTGTAGATCTTTGCAAATTCTGAACAATCCTTAAATAACAAATTCAAGGGATTCGAAGGAACAAGAACCATATTCTTACCATATTTTTCTTTAGAAGGTTATGAGGGAACTTGAATTTCCACCTCGACCTGTTGATCTTCTGCATTCACTCCTTGATGAAAAGGAATTGAATTCAGGACTTGTGTTGGACTCATAACCAACATGACCTCTTCATCTTTGGACCTTCTTTTGGAACAGATTGAGTTGCAAGGAAGACTTTTTGACCCACACCTTCTCCTAGCCTAGAGAGATGAAGAGGGGTTTTTTGAATGACCCACCTCATGACAATTGAAACAACAAAATGACAGTTTCTGGTAGACAAGTTTTTGTCTCCACAATTTATCCCCCATATCGATCTCTATCTCCTCTAATAGCCCCACACTTGAGTCCACTTCAATCTGGACCTAGGCCCACCTTTTGTCTAGTTCTTTGTCTCAATTTGGCTCTAACCCCACAAATATCCCTATTTTATTTGCTAAAGATTCAAGGAAATTGATTTCCAAAAGACAAGATGGAGGCTTGGAAGGATGGCCCAAAACTTTTGGATAGATAGGAGATGGTGCAAGGGGTTGAAGTCCACCAACCATATTTGAAGGACTAAGCCCGACGAACTCCAATTCTAGTCTTTGTTCATAATATTTCAAATGTCATCTAGAGAATGAAGAATGAAGTAGAGCCAGCCATGGAAAAGCACATGAAACAATGGGAAATAACACAAGTAAGCGACCCAATTGAATTCAATCTAGTGCTTTAAATTTTTCAACTATACAATTTTTCTACAGAAGCGGCCAACTAAGGCATCATCAAGATACTCTTGGAACTCAGGGATGCTCAAATATTTTCGAACCACCACCTTAGTATTCTCCTTTTTTTCTTAGATTCCTTTTCTCTTTACTGGTGTGAGAGGGTCAGTCCAAGTCACTTCGTATGAGAACCCTAATCCTTCGAAGGGTGTTGAAAGATTAGGAGAAATCATGTGAGGGAATCCAAAAGGAGACAAAATATACGTTTGAGTGGCCTGATCAATATGCAATATGCTCGTCCAATCATAAGGTTTACTACAATCGATGTCGCCTTGCATGGGAGGGGGAGCGTTATCTTCCGTAGGCTTCCTGCCAGAGCCATTTATCCCCTCCTCCTCAAGAAAGATTAGGGCTTGAGGCTATGGGGTCATTGGCATGCACTCCAACTAGGAATGGAATATCTCCATAAGGCCAGGACTATCCTCCCCATAGTCCAATAAATCTTCCTGCATTCGTGCAATCTTATAGCCAATTCATTCAACAATAACTCTAACCCACTGAAAATGGAAAATTACCTGCAAAAACCCTAACATAATGCAAGCCTACGAAAATTGCAGACCTTAACCCCATGTCTGAGTGGGCCTAATGGTTACGAACATGTGTTTCCTCCTAAGAGGTTACAAGTTCAAATCCAGAGGGGGGTAGGGTATGTATACCTCTGTAGACTTTACCAGTCAAATCGTTGGGCGGAGGAGCTCTCATACACCAATTTGGTGGTTGGCTTGGTCATGACCTTAGAAATAGATTATTATTATTATTATTATTATTTAACTATTTCATTGTCTTGGTCTTATACTTGTTATAAAAAGTATTATATAAAAAGAGATTGTATCTATACACAAAAAAAAATATTATAAATATTATATTTACATAAAGTATTTTCATGTTTTTTTATTTATTTATATCTACATCTATTTTAAACAATTAAGCAATTATATTTTAAAAATTAATATTTTTTAATATAATTATTGATAATAAAAAAAAATCTATATTAAAAATTATTGTTTTTTAATTTTAAAATTAAATTTAAAAAAACAAATCAAAAATTTTGTCCACTCATAAAAGTATAAAAATAGAGCATAAATATAGAACAAGTAAAAACATTTAGTATTGTTCACGCAAAAACATTTAGCATAAGACTTTGTTAAAAAGAAGTAAAAATGCAAAGTATTCAATGTAAAGTTAAACTTAGTAAATAAGTGAAATGTTTAATGGGGAGCTTAACATATGTTAAACTCAAACAAGTTAAATGTTCAATGAGAAGGTTAGCATATGTGGGAAGTAATGTAAAGTGTTTAGACTAAAAGCATTTATGATAAAACTTTGTAAAAATATGCAAAAAGGTAAATTGTTCAATGTGAAGTAAAGCTTAGTAAATTAAATAGTAAATGTTCAATGTGGAGTAAAACTTAGTAAGTAAATAAGTGAAATGTTGAATGTGTAACACCCATCTACTCTTTTTTTCTCTTTTAAACTACAAGCCTAAATAATCAATTAACATCAAGTAAATAATTTATTCACACATTTTCATATGTTTACACCATTGTTAATCATTGTCAACTTGATTTACATTTGTAAGGGTGTGAATTGAGTAAGACAAACTTAGCACAAGATTGCTAAAGAGCTTCGTCAAGTGTGCACAAGGTTGTGCAACTTATGTAATTTTAATTCTCAAATGACATTACTTGAATTTAGATTATGCATGTTCAACAACAAATTTAGTCATTGACAACTTGTCTAAAAAAATTCACTATTTCTCATCAATTTATCATATCAAAATTATGATTCCACTAAGAGGTAAATAATTTTATTATTTACATAAAATTTTCATATCAAACAATATTATCACAATAATCTTCCATAATCAAACATTTTCAAATTTATAATTTTAGAATTATATCATATGATATCTATAGTCAAAACTCTTCAAAAATATAATTACATAATATGATACTAAATGTTGTAATAACAATTAAATTTTTTCAATTTATATTGTAAGTTATTTTATAAAATTACACAACCCTTTTATTAAGAACACAAATTGAAATTGATTTATTTATATATCCATAATACAAATTGAAATTGATTTATTATATATCCATAATATAATTAAAACACAAATCCTTCCAAATTAAGTTTACACCACACACACATATATATAGATTTTAACCATGTACTATAACAATATATAATTTCAACCAAAACTTTAGACTAAGCATTAGGAACATCATATCTCACATATATTGATTAAAAAAAAAAAACTACTTAAATCATTATCAAACACAAGTGAAATAGCATGTATTATTACAAGTTTCTTTTCTTATTTGTTTTCAAAATAAATAAATAAGGAGAACCATTTTTTCAAATAATTACATCTTACAATTGAAACCTATAAATTATATATTTCACTTTGGCTTCTATATTATACATAGTAGACATGAAGGTTCTTGGTGATTCAAAAATTATAATAGACCGGTTAAATCACAAAGGAAATTTGTAGGTAAATGCCTTAGAATAATGGAAAGATAGGATCAGAGAACTCCATAACTCTTTCTCTTCGATCAAGTATACACATATATATATAGCTCAATAGTTGAGCTAAAACTACTAAATTTCTAGAGAACAGTGTTATTTTTTATTTCTTCTTTCTTTGGACATATGGAAAGAAATGCCATCTTATTTTATCATCTGGATCTTATGTTAGAATCGAAAATGCGGAAAACACAATTCACAATGATAATTAACAATCACACATATAAGGAACACAGGGATTTCACGTGGTTCACCCAAACGTTGGGCTACGTCCACCAAGCATAGGCATCGGTTGTCTTATTATTCAGATCATGGAGATTACATCAGCTCACTCACACTCAGTCATTTTGCCTCTACATGCTTACATGAATTTATACATTCACACAAGAAAGTGATTAATAAATGCAATCCCTGTCCATGTTCTAACTTGGTCTATTTGGTTGTAACCAATGCAGAATAATAAGATCCAAATCTTTCTTGGTAATTCGTTGTCACCAAATCCCAACAATATCCACCTTGACAACAATTAACCTGATACCTTGCTCCTTCCTTTTGTTCATCACCTTTTCTGCAAGCCAAGAGAAGCCAAGCACCAATGCAGTTTCTCTAATAAAACTGGTTTCATGATCTCGCCCGTGTGACTTGCATGAGTTTGGATTTCCTGAGGGGTCACTCCACCTCCAACATGTCTTCCATAACTTTGTTGTGAAACATATTTAGTGATAGATCTCCTTCTATCCAAAACACCTATAAAATATACATTACAACTATCATAGACGATCTCAGTGTAACCATTATAGATGACATTTGTGCTTTTCAAATGCTAAAGCACCCATTTCACTGCAACACCTGAATCTGTCACGTATCTGAAAATATCATTAGCATGTGAAACTTCTGGTCTTAACCATTTCATCACATACAACAAACCTCCTACTGAACTTACACGAGAAATAACATTTTCTTCATTATAGACAGGCCCTATGCTTGAAGAAAACTTATAATGGAAAGCAAGAGGGATAAATATTGGTTTTACAATGTTCATACTGAAATCCAACCACAGCTTACCATTACCATCTATGTGTACTTCCATGCCCATAATTTTTTTTAATGCTCCTTGATCCCTCATCTGAATTGTCCTGTCCATGGCTTGCATCGAGCATATCATTGTTACAAGGGAAAAACTCTCTATGGCCAAGGGTAAACCACAACAGATAGGTATGACTGCAGAAATAAACTCAATTCCAACATGTGCTATATAAAATAATGTGCAATATAAGAAAGAGGCTTACCTCGATCCAACATTTGATGATGTTCCACCATTGAGCACTTCAACCCAAATCTTTATACCTGCAAGAAGTTCTCAACCAACTAGCAGAGCAAGTACATAGTGATGTTATAAAAGGGGTTAGCACATCAAATAGCATAATCCATTAATAAACATTACAAACACGCCCATGGATAATAATCATATATTTGCAAGATACCAATAGGACGGGAAAGGAGTATTTCTATTAATAATTGATCCGCAAAAGTGACAACATTACAGACTTCCGTGTCGGGACGGTTCAAAACCAAGAAACCAAGTTCCTTCCAACTGGGTCTCCACCACTTCAATTCTCCGCCAAAAGCAAGATCATAGGAAAAAGGCAATGAGGTCCTCTCAAAAATAAGGAAAGAGCTTGGGGGTTGAATACTGTGTTCAGACTTGAGGGACAAAGGGATTCAGACTCAATATGAAGTAATTTCTCTAGAGTAACTTTTCTCTCAAAGTTGAATGCTTTCTCCTCTTTTCCATAGCTCGAAATTGTGCTCTTATAGCCTTCAGAATGCAACTTAAGGGACAAGTCAGAACGTTTCCAGTATATGGAAGGCCAAGGATCAGAGATCTTCTGTCGTGACATGGAAACCCGACCTCATTTTGTATTTTTTGGCACAAATCCCGATATACGCAAGCTGTAGTGGAGCAGCAAGCATATACGCATCTTGAATAACTGATAGGGAGCGTATATGTGGAAAAATGTATATTTTTAGCTCTAGATTCATCAAAAAGGGATGATAAGTCTACATAGGGAAATGGAAAAAGGCCCTCTGTGCAAGATAGAAATGGCGAGGAAAATCTTTCTATAACAGATTCCCCCTAATGTGTGAGATCAGAGGAGTATCTGCAATGGCCGAAATACATTATAAATAACCCAGAACTAGAGTGGTAGAGAACTAGTTGGACGAACTCAATTGCTCATTACATTATGTAATGACTTTGCATACATGGCTGCCAAGAATACAATGCAGATCCATGTGGAAAATATACCAAACAAGTGTTCATGGCCATGAATAGGTAAATACAAATGTGGTTACATGTCAAAAGTTGTCATAGTCATGAACAAGGCCCAGTGAAACTAGTCTCAAAATCAATCTAAAGATATTTGTATACCAGGAAGTACAATATGATCTCCCATGATCACTAAAGTCAAATAGGTATGGGTCCAATGAAGGGGAAGCAACAGCTCAAGAAAGTTGTAGCCACATACTGATGTATTCAAGTCTTCTACACTATCCACCAAAGGTGCAAGTCTACATCATGTGAATAAAGGAGTTGAGGTCGAACACGATGAGACATCGTTTGATTACCGGTCATTGAGGTATACCATTAACAAATGCGAGATAGCCTACCAATAATGAAAGTAGGTATCAAGGCATCGAGTACATTCCTACAAGTGTGAAAAAGGAGTCGATGTCAAACACTTGAGAAATCCATTGATCAGAAGACATTGGTGTATTCCCATTTGTCAATGGTGAGAGAGCATGCCACTAATTAATGCAAGCCTCAAGGCACTCATAAAACTCTAGGTCCCATATCCAGAATAAATGAGTTGAAGTCGATGGAAAGAGACCTACTGAAAGGAGAGCATTGAGGCATCTCTCATTAGTTAGCACGAGGAACAAAGCAAGAGCTTCATGATTTGGTGGATATCGGACGAAGAACATGTTCACAAACCAATGACCCTGTGTGTCTTTCGCATGTGCCAAATGCAAGCGGTACACGAAAAGGACCCTTTGAATAGCAGCCAATGATGAAAAACTACAGACAAAGGTGAGGAAACCACCAATAAGGCTAATGGAATCCAAGACACTGCACAAATCCCAAAGTGTGAATAGATGTCTTGTCATCGAACACAAGGGAAACCACCCAGTCAATGACCAATGATGGAATATCGATTGCTAGGTTCAAGGTGACCTACCAATGATGAAAGTAGGGCCAGGGTACATGATAAGACCAAAGTATCATGTGATTCTGAGACAAACTGAGGGTATGGCCGACATGCAAAGTCAATATTTCTAAGGAGTGCTCGACACAGGTTGATAGACTTCCTTTGAACAAGAGCATGAGACATATGGTGGACTCCAACAGCATGGACTTAATGATGTGACAATTAGATGTAGGAGGCATCAATAACTTTCTCTATAGGGACTGGAAGAGTAACTAGTTGGTAGAGAAAACTATGTAGCGAGATCAACTTCCTAAGGCCATGCTAAACCCAAAATTATGATGACAAAAGGACTCAATAACTTTGTGCTCTGTTCAAAGGTGACACGACTGCTGCCAATTACAATATAGTACTCCCTTCCCACCCATATATATATTTTTTTTCATAACAAATGAATGCTATGATACAGGGGAGGGAATGAGTGTCGCAAGTAACCAAAACTAGTTCTAGCAGTGGAACGTACCTATGCTTAATGCAAGGAAATGCATGCGGGAGATGGACACTCGGGGTGATGTTCCCTCCAAGGTATAGGGTGTCAAATTGCGAAGGATATAAACAAGGCTCTGCTTGGTTGAGGATGCAAACTGTTTAGGCAACGGTTTATTACGCAAAGCGAGAACCAGCTAAAGGCTCAATACTGCAAGCAAGGGCATGAGATGCAATCCCAACTTAACGCCAAAAAAATTCTTTTTTATATCTTTTAGTCTACTTGGTGTGAAAAAGGGTAAACTTGTGCCAAATAGACGTCTTTTCAAATCCAATTTACGAGTGTGAAAAAGACAAGTTCACTCGGTAATCTTTGCAATTTTTGGTAGCGAGTCAGAAAAGAGATTAACTAAGACTCATGAGCTTTCAAATACAACTTTAATGAGCGTGAAATGGACAAATCACTTGGCAATATTTTCAGTTTTTGGGTGAGTCGGAAAAGAGCTTAACTGAGACTCATTTTCGGGAGTCTAATCAACATGTAAAGGGGGAGGCCAAGGCTCCCATCCTGGCCATCTGTCAAAAGTGAGTGCCTTACAGATAGATGACAAAAGCTTGGGAAAGCCCAACGCTCTCCAAGTCGAGGAGGAGAAAGTGCTAACGGAGTACATAGTCTATGTTATGGTTCAAATAATGTCTCTTGGTGGAAAATACATAGGCGGGGGTATGGGATGCCCCATCAAGTCGTCCCAATCAAAGGGGGCCTCGTTAGGACTTGGAGGGAGAACATTCAAGGGAAGAATAAATATCTCTTGTTCAGAAGGAGGAGGATTTGAAATATTGATGACATGACTGAAAGGTGCGTCATTCTCTTCAGGAAGAGTAGGGTTGACCAGAGATTGCAATGGTCTGGCTACTTCTTCAATTATAGGCTAAAGAGGATGCATAGTAACAGGGGAAAGAGATGCTTCACCCTTAACAAAGGGGGTGAGATCGGGAGAAGATTACGTCGGTGAAACCACCAAGACGATCAAGGGAGAAGTGGTGTGAAGAGAAAATATAGATGTCTTAGAATCTAAAGGGCTCTTGGGTGAGCCCCACACTTCTGGTATCTTGGCAGTAATCAGATACAAATGAGTAAGGTGACTTCCTTCGCAAGTCCTGAAAAAGAATTTAGGCTTATGTCTAAGGCGTCAGGGCTTCTTGATGTAACTAGCAGGGGAAAGAGAGTCGTCTTCTGTATGATGAATAGAAGTGGGAGACGTGACATGGCTATGATTCGAGGAAAAAATAATGGTTCCCCCAACATAATTGGTAGAGGTTGGGGGCAAGCCGTCGACGTGGTTTGTAGAAGAAGTTGACCAATCTCCGACATGACTGGCAGAGGTTGGAGATGGAGCACCAGTGTGACAGACAATCAGTGGGCTAGCGATAGATGGTGGCATTTGATTCCATGGTCTGGGGAATATTGGTTTTGAAAAATTGCAAGCCAAGCAGGATCTTGGTATACCTCTTGCCCTAGCCCAAAAAGGTGTTGGTTCACACCAAAATGGTTCGAAGAGGTTTGGACGGGCATCGTCACTGAGGTCTGTGAAGAGACCAAGGTAGGATAAGGATTATTTGAGTGAGGATATATGTTGCCCCTTGTGAAGGGGTCCCATAAAGAGGGTATCCCAAACCGTAAAATTGATTCTCTCCGTATGAAAGACCTGATGGTAATTGAGGACCTATCATGGAAAAAGTGTTTGAAGGAACTGACATGGAGGAAAAAAGATACATGGGTGGGGTGTAATAAGTGGGATAAGCACCCATCTAAGTACTAGCTCCTGAAAGAGCATAACTAGTATTGGATCCATAGGGGGGAAGGTTCCATCCTCCCATGGGGACACAACTCATATCAAACGAAGCAGTAGGCATCGGATCCATGTGCCCCCGGGTCCAATGCTAGGATTCATATATGTGGGCCAGGGAGAGGGTTGCACGGGGGAAGGCATATCAACAGAAAAATGGCTAGAGACCCAAGGTGCAGACTGATCATTGTAGTTCTGCACACCATTGTAAAAAATAGAAGGGTCCGTACCCATGAATCTAGTAGGTATCATGGGGTGGGTAGCAGTGAATGAGGGAGTAAAAGAAACTCCACTATCCATAATGATGAAAACCAAAATAGACACCTAAGGTAAACTAGTAGTCAAAGAGCATATCAAAAAGTCAAACGGCCAATATGCATGCAAACGGGCTAAAATCGCCGAGTGGCCTCCCTCGCTAAAGAAGGGGCCCTCGTAGGCTTAACAACTAGTCGGTCAGATCCCCCTGGAGAGGTAATCCTCCATAAAGGTTGTGTGTTTTCTAACCCCTATTTGACTCAGGATACAAGCAAAATAACCCCTACAAGTAACCTATGAGATACCTAAGTCAAGCAACTAATAAACCATTGTATAACTGATGCACAAGCGAGCAGTCATAAGTCCGGATCACCATATGGGCAGGGTAGAAAAGCCCGAAACCTTGAAAGCACCGCCACTCACAGAGGTATGGGTACTAGCAATATCCTCAAATACGAATAAATCCATAGAAAAATCTTTGACGCTAGGTGAGTATTCAAGGGTTATCCCTTCAACTGACTTCGCGTGACCTCGTGATTAACTTCGGTGTGAGAGGAGCCTCTTGATATTACCAATTATACAATGGACTTCTCAACTCCCTGTCTCAAACACATATGTTGATTTAATTTCCTTGGATAAGTTTACTCACAAGATCCTATTCCAAGGCACTAAATCCTAGGCTAGTTTGTGCACCCTAAAAAATAAAATCACGACTAATAAATTTTAGTTTAAAGCATAAATTTTATTGGTCGTGGTTACTCAAAAAGGTATTGAAGTGAAACTCATGGTGTTATGACTCTGCAAGAAAATAAATACGGATATAATGCAAAGTCTATCTTTAACTTTTCAATGAATGATATGCTAAATAAGAACAGTGCAGTCTTCAATTTCAACTCTGCAATTCAGAAGTAAAATGCAATCTTTTACTAAATGTGCTAAGCTAATGATAAAGATTCCAAGATGGAAATGCCAACCAATGCAAAATGCCTATTTTTTTCAATATACTAAAAATAAAATACATGGACTGATGAGCAACCTGATATATAAATTCTACCGTGTATAAAAGAAATAGCTCGAGCAGAATACCAAGCAGCCAAGAAAACATCCCAGATAACAAGGACAAATCAAAAATGGAAAACAAAGAGAAAGTCTCCGCCCAAAAATTCAAATCCAAACAGGTTTTTTCCTGTCATCCCAGATAATCTCAAGAGGCACTACAGAGACCTAAGAAGGCTCAACAATCTTCAAATCCCACCCAACAGTCACTAAACCAAGCAAAACAATCAAGGGGAAGTGGGATACACGACTGTTTAGGAGAACAAAGCATATATATGCTTCTTGCATTGAGGCAGCAAGCGTGTATACATGACTGTCAAGGAAAAAAGGGCATATATGCTTTAAAACAAGGTCAGGCAAGGGAAAAAGGCTGAAAACTCAGACTCAGAGTGAACATAATCTGTCAAGCAATGATACAACAAGAAATACAAAGGAAAAAGAGCAATGTAAGAAGAAAAAGTACTTCAATCCTTAGAAGGAAGATCTCTCCCCAACGGAGTCGCCATTTCTGTTACAAGGGAAAAACTCTCTATGGCCAAGGTTAAACCACAATAGACAGGTATGACTACAGAAATAAAATCAATTCCAACACGTGCTATATAAAATAATGTGCAATATAAGAAAGAGGCCTACCTCGATCCAACGTTTGATGATGTTCCACCGTTGAGCACTTCGACCCAAAGTTTAATACCTACAAGAAGTTCTCAACCAACTTGCAGAGCAACATAGTGATGATATAAAAGGGGTTAGCACATCATATAGCATAATACATTAATAAACATTACAAACACACCCATGGATAATAATCATATATTTGCAAGATACCAATAGGACGAGAAATGAGTATTTCTATTAATAATTGATCAGCAGAAGTGACAACATTACAGACTTCTATGTCAGCACGATTCGAAACCAAGAAACCAAGTTCCTTCCAACTAGGTCTCTACCACTTCAATCCTCCACCAAAGGCAAGCTCATAGGAAAGAGGCAATGAGGTCCTGTCAACAATAGGGAAAGAGCTTAGGGGATGAACATTGGGTTCAGACTTGAGGGACAAAGGGATGCAGACTCAATATGAAGTAATTTCTCCAGAGTAACTTTGCTCTCAAAGTTGAATGCTTTCTCCTCTTTTCCATAACTCGAAATTGTGCTCTTATAGCCTTCAGAATGCAGCTAAAGGCCGAGTCAAAATGTTTCTAGTATATGGAAGGCCAAGGATCAGAGATCTTCTATCATGACATGGAAACCCGACCTCATTTTGTATTTTTTGGCACAAATCCCGATATACACAAGTTATAGTGGAGCAGCAAGCATATACGCATCTTGAATAACTGATAGGGAGCATATATGTGGAAAAATGTATATTTTTAGCTCTAGATTCATCAAAAAGGGATGATAAGTCTACATAGGGAAATGGAAAAAGGCCCTCTGTGCAAGATAGCAATGGTGAGGAAAATCTTGCTATAACAATCATCAGCAAATAACATCAAGACTGTAAATGTACTAAAAAATGTATAGTCATTCCTACCCTTTCAGAATTCTAACTCACTATGAAGGATTCAAACCTCTTGTATATTTGTCTAGGTACCAGTAGGCTATATAATGAATTTTCTAGCATGCAAACAAATTTACTATTGTGATCTTGAATCAACCCTTTTGGTTGTTCCATACATACTATATCTCTATCAATGATGACCCTGTGAGAAGTAGGATCCCACATGCAACATCCCTTTATACCTCCATCATTATAACTTGCACAGATATAAAACAAGCAGGAATTCAGAAACAAAGATTTTAAGTCCGGAAATGATTTACCACTTACCAGTACCTGCAATTCTTTCTTGCTCTTATGACCTTGATGCTTCTTCCATAAATAAGAAGATACATCTGTCACTTCAGATGCCACTTCAATACTCCATTTCAACTTATAAAGGTTATCAACCTTTGCTACCTTCATCACTACTAAATTACCTTTCGACAATGTGAGTGCTCCACCTTGGCCTGTATACTTATATCCACAAGAATCCAACACTCCCAATGAAATCAAATTTGATTTAAGATCAGGTACATATCTAACATCTGTTAATTCCCTAACATTACCATCGAACATCTTGATTATAATACTGCCAACACCAACAATTTTATAGGGAACACCATTTCCCATAAACACTACACCCTCATCAACAGATTGGTAAGAAATGAATCAATTTCTATGTGAACACATGTGGTGGGAGGCACCTGAATCTAACTGTCATTCTTCTTGATATTGTAAATTACTAGAAACGGATAAAACTTGATCAATCATACCTGAATTTGTTACAACCAAATTTGCTTCTTTTGTAGAGTTTTCCTCAGATTCCTTTCTTTTCCAACAATCTTTCTTGAGATATCCTTTTTTGCCACAGTACCAACATTTTGCTTTACCCTTTCTGTGTCTTGATTTAGATCGAGAAAAACTTCTCTCATTCTGCTCTTTAGTTCAACCTCTGATCAACGTCGCCTCTGAAGTTGAGGTTTCTTTACTAGATTTTCTTCTCATCTCCTCGGCCAACAAAGCTCCCACAACAGAGTCATAATCTAAAACTTTTGTTGAGCTAAAGCTAATAGAGGTGACTAGATTATCCCAAGATTCAGGCAATGAACACAATAGTGTAATAACCTTATCTTCATCTTCGAATTTAACTTCCATACTAGTAAATTGAACTATAAGGGTATTGAAAGTATTTAAATGGTCGGCAATTTTTGTACCTTCTTTCATCTGCAAACTATACAACTGTCTCTTCAAGTAGTTTATGCTCATCAAGGACTTCGTCATGTATAGACTTTCCAACTTGCTCCATAAGCCTGATGTTGTATCCTCTCCTACAATATTAAATAGAACCTCGCCAGACATAAACGAATGGTACTAAGAGATTTCACATCCAGATCCTCCCATTCCCATTCTGTCATGGCTGTTGGTTTCTTTGACTTGTCTGCCAATGTTTTTTGCAACCCTTGTTGCACCAGTAAATCTCGCATCTTGAGCTTCTAGAGCTCAAAATTGCTTTTACCGCTGAACTTTTCAACTTCAAACTTCGAACTCTGCATCTTAGCCATTAGCACAAAAAATCTTCTTATACCCAATGCTTATAAAAAATCATTTTAAATATGGAAAAGTAATAAATAAAGTTAAATGTAGATCCTTAATAAATAAGGTTAAGTAATAACCCCAAAAGGTTTATAAATAATAAAAAACTTATATATACCTTTTATCCAGTCTTTAACCTTTTAACCTTTTCTTTGACTTCAACAAAACATTCACGTGATCCACCTCACATAAAAGTACTCCTTCCAATATTATATTTTTTGAAATCCGTGTAAAACCATTTCAAGGTATTATAACAAAAAAATTTAATGCACCATACCACCGTTTCAAGAACTCGTTTATTTAATGCATAAAATAAATAAGGATCTACAACTACCCTTTTAATTTAATTCGCAAGCATAGTAATATCACTTACAATCTCCTTGGTCGAATGAATGGCAAAAATATTATTTGCAACCGTATAACTAGTCCCGATGCACCTTTAATTTTCTGACTGAAACGTTACTTGCCATCCACGCACAGAAACAGAAGGAAATATCATTTGCCAACATCGCACAAAAACGTAAGTGTTTCTAGCAGCTAACTCGACGCCTCTGTTGACCGAATGCACATAAATATTATTTGCAGATGCACATTTGCAGGTTCTCCGTGGCTCCAATCAGTAATCTCGTTTTCAGTAAACATGTGATCTTGTCTTAATCAACTCTGATACCACTTGTTAGAATTGCAAACGCAGAAAACACAATTCACCATGATAATTAACAATCACACTTATAAGGAATACAGGGATTTCATGTGGTTCACCCAAACGTTAGGCCACGTCCACCAAGCATAGGTAATTGTTGTCTTATTATTCAGATCATGGAGATTGCATCAGTGCACTCACACTCAGTCATTTTGCCTCTACGGGCTTACATGAATTTATACATTCACACAAGAAACTGATTAATAAATGCAATCCCTATCCATATTCTAACTTGGTCTATTTGGTTGTAACCAACACAGAATAATAGGATCCAAATCTGTTATTGGTAATTCGTTGTCACCAGATCCCAACATCTTGTAATGGCTGGAGTCTCATGACAACAGACAACTGTGGATGTTTATAAACCACTTCCAAAAAATCAAATTTTATAATACAAATTATATTATCAATATAATGTGAAATTTTCTATTGGAAAAAAATATCTCCATAGTAAATTCTATGGCAGGAGTTATATATATATATATTAAAAAAGAGTTAAAGGTTAAAATTAAATTATGCAGAAATTCATATCTTATTCTAATTCCTGTCACACATAAAATACCACAGTTTGCTTTTATTAACATGAGTTGGAGAAGTCCCAGAATCCCAAGAAGATCTTTTGGGAGATGATCTCGTTTGTGGCGCCATCCATATATATATAATGAACAAGATTTTGTTATCCAATTAACTTGTGCCATTGATAATGGTATGTTAATTTCTGTTATTTATATTTTTAATGCATATTATTAATAATAATTATTTTTTATAAATAAAAAAAAAAAAATTTAAATATTTTTAAATTAATTTTTAAATTTTATCTAATTTTAAAAATGAATTAAATTTAAATTTAAAATAATTCTATAAATTCATAAATAAAAAAATTGTAAATTCACTAAATCAAATCATATTACATAGAAATATTTATATTTATAAAATCATGTTACTTAAAATATTTAAGAGTTTTTGTTAAACATACTTTCACATCTACTTACTTAAATGGAATTATCTCTCCATTCAAAAGATAGATACTAGATCTAGTTAGATACTAATTTTATAACACACATGCTTAATTATGGTAAAAGTTAGTTGCTAAATCTGTAATAGATTCTTAAGAATGGTTAAATATGTACTGAAACATGATTATATTTTGAGAAAGTATTGAAGAATTTTTTCAAATATACTAGTATGGTATAGTGGTTAAATATAATATGTAAATTTAAATAAAATGCTTAAAAATTCTAGAAAAATGTATTGAGTATCTTATGTTAGAATTCTTTTCCATTGATACATCAAATTTATTATATTTTTAGAGGCCATTTTCTATAGCTTTTTGATCCATTTCTTGTGAATGGAAAGTTTGGTCACAAATCTACTTTCTCACTGCTAGCTAAGTTTTTAGCAAAGCCAAGCTAGCATCATATTTCAGCATTCATAGGAGTTAATGGTATCCAAGTTTTAGAATGATATTTCTATAATTATTCTAATTTTGTTATTATAAATTTTTAAAATTTTGTTCAATCCAAATTCTAATTTTTTATATAACAAATTTTTTTGAGATTTATCATACTAATGAATCCAATTTCATTTTAAGTTCCATATCGATCATGAATTCTTCATATTCAATTTAAGTTCCATATTAATCAAATCTCTTAATTTAAGTTTCATATTAATCAAATCTCTTAACAACGAGACAAGTGAAAAAAGGATTTTTCCTCATTTAGAATTCTTCCTATTCAATTTAAGTTCCATATTGATCAAAACTCTTAAGGGCGAATTCTGACAAGTAAAAAAGGGATTTTTCCTCATTTAGAGAATGAATCGAAATGATCCAAATTGATAAAAGTTCCACATTCCGACAAGTGGAAAAAGTTTGACACCTACCCAAAACCCTGCTCCAATTTCAATCAAGGTTTTGTATTCGGGTAAGCAGAAAAAAGTTTCACACACACCCAAAACCCATGCCATGCATTTTAAAATTGAATACACAATGCGAACCAAGAGAATACCTGCAAGTTTGGGAAGGTTCATCTTGGCTATGGAAGGCTTAATTCTCCTAAAAAAAATTCAAATAGAAGGCAAAATTACAGGGATCAAAGTCTCCAGGCTGGTCAAAATTCTACATCTCCTCTTTGTTGATGATGTCCTTATAATAAAAAATGACAACCCACTAGAGTGGAAAGAAATTGATGGACTCTTAAAAAATTTATACTCCGCTAGTGGCTTACAAATCAATTGGGCCAAGTCGATGTTCCATTACGCCAATATCCAGAAACAACATATAGATCTTCTTTTGTCCATTTTCCCTCACAACTTCTTACATCTCTCACATGGTATGCATTACCTTGGTTACTTTATAAAAGAAGAACATCACAAGTCTTCGTACTGAGACTGGCTACTAACAAAGGTGGGTAAAAAATTAACAACTGGTGTAACAGGTGGATAACTATTGGTGGAAGATATACTCTTCTTAAAGCTACCCTTGAAGGACATCTGGTGTACTGGATGGCACTGGCATCCATTCCCCCACTGGTCTTGCACCAACTCGGAAAAATTACTTATAATTTTCTCTAGTTTGGATGCAAAGAAAAACACAATCTACATCTTTGCAATTGTGAAGTTTTAGATTTTCCATAAAACAAGGGGGGTTGGGGCATTAGAAACATATTCAAATTCAACTATGCTCTGGCAGCCAACTCACTCTGGCATGCATTAACTAGGCATTTGGAGCTCGGTTATCAAAGATAAATACATGCCCTTTACCTTAGTTGTGAATTGGCTCCATTCGTCTCCTCATTTCCCCAGGGCAACATCTCAGATGTGGAGGAACTTGAATACATTTGCACAATGGATCAAAACTTGGATTTGTTGGATGCCAGGTTCCAACCACTCAATCAAGATCGGCACATAACACATTCTTGGCATTGGTGCATCCTCCTTCCTGTCTCCACCTCTCATCACACATCTGCATGCAAAAAACATATATTTTTTTATTTCAAGCATCAATCCACAGAGATCTGGGGAATCCAACTCCGGGTTGGATAACAAGTGACGTTCTGTAGCTTCTGTGCGTTCTTGCAGAGGAGTGGGATCGGTTTTGTCAGACCCTCTCCAGCTCAGGTATTTACTTACATCATGGTGCAGACCAACACCTGTGGGCGGGCGGAGATGGCTTGGGACATATATCAATCTGAAATATATACTCTTCTATTATCAATTTGGAATATTTATCCAACACTTCTGGTTAGCGCAAACACGTATGGAATTGGAGAATTCCTTTAAAGGTAAAGTTGTTCATTTGGTTAGATGAAAGAAATAAGATCTCCACTTGGGACAATCTACTGAAGAAAGGCTAGATCGACCCAAATATATGCCAACTATGTTTTAAAGAAGCAGAAATTGTGATACATATTTTTAGACATTGAAAATTTTCTTAACAGGTTTGGAATTTAATTTCACATGACCTTCATCTCACCATTGCCTGGAATGGGACATCCCTCTCAGATTATTTTGCCCATTGGAATTCCAATGAACATTCCTACAAACTTATGCCCCCTTTGGTTATCTAGCATATTTGGATGGCTAGAAACAACTTGATCTTTGATAATACTTCTCTTTCAATCCATTCAGTAGTTTATAGAGCTCTTGGCCTACACCAGATTTGGAAAGAAGTCTATCCTTGCAAAGGGAAATTGTTTTTTTGATAAATCCCTCCATTACTGAGAATATTTCTTTGGGATGGTTCGATGGTGTTTCCCAACACA